>CAIGRB010035929.1:1479-13396 GCA_903798255.1 Fraxinus quadrangulata | reverse complement strand
CCCCCCCCCCCCCCCCCCAAAAAAAAATTTGTCTATAAACCATGAACAACAAGACAACAAATATAACTAACCAACCAAATAATGAAAACAAATCCTCCCTTCATCACAAACATGGCTCAACCAAAATTAGCACAACCACCGTTACCACCTCCATCTCTGCCTTTGCCACCATCGGTTCCGAGGAGGAAGAAAGAATGTACGGACGATTATATCCATCCAGTACACAAAACCTTAGCCACTGCAGCAAACCTTGCCAATCTTCTACCGACCGGCACTGTCCTCGCTTTTCGTACACTTACGCCTTCATTTTCAAACAAGGGCATTTGCCAATTGTCCAACAAGTTCCTCACAGCATTTCTAATTGCATTCTGTGCAATTGTTTGCTTTATCTCTTCCTTTACTGATAGCTTCATAGATGAAGGCAAGTTGCACTACGGCATTGCCACCTCTAAAGGCATGTACATTTTCAACAACGATAATAATTGTTCTCACGACCAAGAATCAGATGGAGAAAACTCGAGGTATAATACTATCGACTTAACTAAGTTCAAAATCTGTTTTATAGACTTTGTTCATGCATTTGTGTCGCTTTTCGTGTTCTTGATCTTTGCTCTTAGTGACTTTGATGTTCAAAATTGTTTCTTTCCTCATGCCGGAGAGAATATAAATGTTTTGGTGATGAATTTGCCTCTTGGAGCCGGGGTTTTTTCGAGCTTTTTGTTCTTGATCTTACCTACAACGCGTAGAGGAATCGGATATGCAGAAGTACCAAGATCATTTAAATGATTTTCTGTACTGTCAATGTGAACTATCTATACTTCATACTTTAAATGACGATTAGTTAAAATCTCACTTCATACATCTGTGAGAAAACGTCTTCGATAGAAAAGAGAATTCAATAAATTTAAGTAAAAATTAAATCTGTATCATTTTAAACATTTTAAAGTTATCAGAGGAAGCGATTCGACATAGTACATCAGGATCACATCCAGTTGTAGGGTTCGAGCACGGTTCTTCAAATTAGTCGTGGTGTTTTCTTGCCTAGGTTTTAGTATTTAAACTCTTGTTATAGCTTTATTGTTTTCTTGATTGTTTTTAATAAATTAATACAAAACTTTTAAGAGTTCTTTCAAAATATATGATCCTTGTTGGGTTTTCTATATATATATATTCCTGTGAGACTAGATGAAGCTGTTCTATTTCAATGTTTGCACAATTGCACTGCATCAGTTTGTATGAGAGCCAAAGGCATGCTACTTAGCAAAGCTTTCAAGAACATGATCGACTTCTTATGAAGCTCTTGTAGAAGAGATTCAACGATGTAAAATGATAACACGATTTTGATAGTAAATGAACACGTTAACATGACAAATCGCCACTCTGATGACCCAACAAGAATTCGTGTCAGGCACGTTGGGTGGCCTGGAGGGGGCCTATATACTACAAGTCTTAACAAATTGTTTTTCGTATAATTTACGCCAGAGGGCTTTGAAAGGCTTCAAAGAATCGATTTTTCTCGAAATTCTGTAAAATCAACGAGATTATATTGAGATGTTATTTTTTTTATTTCGACTCGAGTTGTTATAATGCATTACATGTAGCACAATACCCCGTCACTGTTCCATCCCATCTCGACTTTTATTTTTACTTAATTTAATTATTTAATTATATTTTTGGATTTAAATCTTATTTAATAAGTAAAATATGTTAAAAATAAATAAGTGAAATGGAAAACGTAGCGGGAAATGGGAATGTTTCAATCCCCGCCATACCCTGCCTCACAAGGGAATGGGAATGGCCATCAAATCCCATGTTGGGAATTTACTTAATCATGCAAAGCAGAAAATAAAAATAATTTCAATTCCCACTAATGATCTATTATGTGTTTAGATAGAAAGTATGATAGATATTATACATTTGTTGAATTCTGCAAATTCCTTTGAATATCTTGAACTTGAATATTAAATAATAGAATCCGTATATTCAAGATCATAGTTAGACCGTTGATACCCTACTTAGCTGAATAACTAACAGTTGAGTAAACTGAGACTACTAGTTCCAAACAATATTAACTTTAATCGAATAGTGAGCTATTTAAGAGAGATTTTGTAAAATCGGTTTGAACACGCACTAAAAGCATCTCTGAGAGACTCTTCATTTTTAAAGAACATATTCTATAATTTAAAGAGCATCTATGAATTTAACTGGAAGCACCATTCACTGTCCATGAAAATATGCGTCATACAACCTATTAGCACTCAAAATTGTTTCACATATAGTATACATTGAACGATTATATTCAAAAGGTATACCCGAACCAAAAAAAAAAAAAAAGTTAAATTGTTGCAACTACTGTAAAATATTATTGTTTTAACAGTGTAAACATTTTTTTATATGCGGTGTTATATGAACACCAAACAAAAGTACGAGTAAAGAAATCGAAATTATGAGACTCGATAGTGATTACAATGAAAGTTGAACAAGACTTGATAGTTATAGAGAGTAGAGGGATGTGTGAAAAATTTCTACTCTCAACTAGTCTATCAAAAAAATGGTGAGAAAAGGAGAGGGAATTAAATTTTCAAATGTCAAATGTAGACGAGCTCACCTAACAAGCCAGCTTGTACAGCTCATTAGTCAATTTGTGTGAGCAAGAAAAATACGGCTCAACTCATTAAAGACTTGTCTCGAGACGAGTCGAGCTAGAGAACAACTTGTCACACTTGACAATTGAACATCCACGTTAGTTCGCTGTTTTTAGCAATGTTTGCTAAGTTATAAAAATCAATCATACATAAATTTGTAATATTTAAAATAAGTTACTTATTTTATCAATAAAGTTAATAATAATTNAAAAAAAAAATATATATATATATATATAACACTTATTTATAAGTAACCTCTACTTATTTTTAAATTTTGCCTAGGATTGTCTTCTTATAACTTATAACAAAGATAAACATGGAAAATTAAAATCACTTAAAAGTAAATTTCAGCAACTTTTTACTCAAACAAACATGGTGCAGATCTAAATCCAGCCATAACATTGACACTCCATTCCCAACTGAATGCAAGAGCAGAAATCCCAATGTCCCCAAAAACATAATCCCTCTCTCTCCCTCTCTCTCTCCTTCTACCACCACTATACTACCGCCCCGCCGCCGTTGAAAATTTCCCAAACTACCCTCGCTGCCACCAAGAATTCCATCAAAGTCTACGAATTAGACCTGCCCAGATCCTTAAACTACGACCTTTTACGAAATTACTTGGCTCTTAAGTGATGATACGAGGATTGGACGTGAAGTGGATAATGAATTCCGAAAGGCCCTTTTTGCACAGAGATTCTGGTAAATTGCTTCCATATCCTGAAAACCCTATAATTAAACAGTACAGTGCGGAGTACTGGATCTTTGGGGATTTGTAGACACCGGAGGAGGTAAAGAAAGAGTCTTTTGCTACAAGGGTTTTTGATTATCGAGAGCCCATTAAGGGCCATTGCAGGCCTTTGGACCCAGCCCAATTACCTATAATTCTTTTTCCTTTTTATACACAGAAAGCATAGAAAAACCCATATCCGAGTTTTTGTGGAAGAAAGATGAATTCTTGTTCCCCTAATTGATTACCCAAAACGATGGGGGCAAAATGTGGGTGTAAGTTTGCGTTTCACTCTCAAGACAAATTTTCTAATTTTGTATTATCTTTTTGAAGCATGGATTTTTCATGTTTTGGCAGATTAATTTTACTGCAGTGTTGTAAGCATCGTTGTAATTCTGCTTGTCTAAAATTTGCCCTCGGAGTTTTCCGTTTTGTTTTGCTATCAATGTCTCATTTTGCATATAGTTATTAAGTGTTATAACTTTATTATGTATAAACTCATCTTTCATTCTGTTCTTATGCATATTATAAAAAGAATAGAAGGAAAAAAGTAATGGAATGAGACGGCATATGTCATTTAGTTTCTGTTGGCAACTTAAAATGAAAGTACAAGGATCTGCACTAAAGGAGTTTGGCTTCACCAGTTGTGTGTACGTAATTGTAAAATATATACAAAAATGGCATTGTTATACTGAAGTGGATGGGTTTTGACAGAAACTTGCGCTTAAAGTTAAGACACTTAACTCAAATTACTCTTGTATTTGTATTAACAGCCCCACAGTCATTCGTATGGAAATAACGAAGTTTGCAAAACTTGTCAGTTAGTATTAAATGCTTACTGCCAGATAATTTTTAGGAAAGGGTTGAATGTTTAACTTTTGAACATTGTGAGATACATATATTCTCTTGCACCCCTGTAAAAAATAATAATAATAATAAACACTTGAATTTGAGGCTATCTTTGAATTTTTCAATTCAGATACAATTTAGGTTGCAGTAAGGTAAATTTTGCCCTTTGTCATTTTTGATGTAGTTTATTTGGTTCAAAATTTTGGGTCTGGACAATAGACCCAAGCTTTTAGTTTCAGCTACATCTATCAGTCTCTGGTATTATCCTACAATAGAATACTAACTGATTATATTTGGTTACTGATTTTAATAATTTTCTATACTCAGATTGCTGCCAACTTGCAAAAGCAGCTTTTTTCCAAAGTCTCTGCCGACCTTCTCGACTCATTTCCGCTTAAATTCCAATGGTGCGAGCTATGTAGTGGCTTTATCAGATAGCATTGAGCAAAGAAACAGCAAGTTTGGCTTTGAGCATTTATTCAATAAATGCACTAAAACTGTGACTGCCAAATGCCTGCACTTCCTTCTCATCTTCCAAAGTCTCTGCCGACCTTATCGACTCATTTCCGCTTAAATTCCAATTGTGCGAGCTGCGTAATGGCTTTATCAGATAGCATTGAGCAAAGAAACAGAAAGTTTGACTTTGAGCATTTATTCAATAAATGCACTAAAACTGTGACTGCCAAATGCCTGCACGCCCTTCTCATCGTGTCAGGGGCGGTCCAGAGTATTTTCATTGCCACCAGGCTTGTTAATAACTATGCATATCTTGGTGATGTTTCGTTGTCTCGAGAAACTTTTGATCAAGTACCGAGAAAAGATGTCTATACTTGGAATTCGATGGTATCATCTTATGTCCGGAACGGCTGTTACCGTGAAGCAGTGAATTGTGTGAATGAAATGTTGTCGACCTCTGATGTTCGGCCTGATTTTTATACTTTCCCTCCTGTGCTGAAAGCTTGTCATACTATGCATGATGGAACAAGACTTCATTGCTGGGTTTTCAAAATGGGTTTTCAATGGGATGTGTTTGTAGCTGCTTCTTTGGTGCATATGTACTGCCGTTTTGGCTCTTTTATTATTGCACATAAACTTTTTAAAGACATGCCAACCCGTGATATGGGTTGTTGGAATGCAGTGATTTCTGGGTTTTGTCAAAATGGGAATGCTAATGAGGCTTTGAGTGTCCTGGATGACATGAGATTGGAGGGTGTAGATATGAATGCGGTGACTATTTCCAGTATTCTTCCAATTTGTGCACAAAAGCGTGATATATTACGTGGGATGTTGATCCATTTGTATGTCATAAAACATGGTTTGGAGTTTGATGTGTTTGTTTCCAATGCCTTCATTAATATGTATGCCAAATTCGGTAAATTGGAATGTGCTCAGAGGATCTTCGATCAGATGGTGGTTAGAGATTTGGTGTCGTGGAATTCAGTAATTGCTGCATATGAGCAAAATGATTGCCCACATGATGCACTGAAGTTCTTTTACGAGATGCTGGGAAATAAGTTTCAGCCTGATCTACTGACCCTGGTCAGTTTAGCTTCCAGTATAGCTCAAACCCGGGACTCATTGTCTGGCAAATCCATCCATGGATTCAGTATTAGAAGATGTTGGATAATGGAATACGCTGTAATTGGTAATGCAGTTGTTGATATGTATGCTAAAATAGGTGCTCTTGATTCTGCGCGCAAGGTTTTTGAAGTACTTCCTTGCAAAGATACGATCTCATGGAACACAATGATAACAGGTTATGCTCAAAATGGTCTCGCAGATGAGGCCATTGAAGTGTACCGCATGATGAAAGACTGTGAGGACTTCATTCCTAACCAAGGGACGTGGGTTAGCATTCTACCCACTTATGCTCATATTGGGGCCTTGAGAGATGGGATGAGAATTCATGGGCAGGTGTTAAAGGTGGGTATTGACACGGATGTCTTCCTGGGTACCTGTCTCATTGATCTATATGGAAAGTGTGGAAGACTGGGTGATGCAATGTTTATGTTCTATGAGGTGCCTAGGGCAAGCCCTGTTCCTTGGAATGCCATAATATCATGTCATGGACTCCATGGACATGGCGAGACTTGTATGCAGCTTTTTAGAGATATGTTGGATGAAGGGGTGATGCCTGATCATGTGACCTTTTTATCATTATTGAGTGCTTGTAGCCATTCTGGTTTGGTTGATCAGGGGAAGTGGTGTTTTGATGTGATGCAGCACAAGTACGGGATGAAACCTACTTTGAAGCACTATGGGTGCATGGTGGACATGTTTGGTAGGGCCGGTCAATTGGATGTGGCATATAATTTCATTGAGTGTATGCCTTTGAGACCTGATGCTTCTGTATGGGGAGCTCTTCTTGGTGCTTGTAGAACCCATGGAAATGTTGAGTTGGGTAAAAAGGCCTCTGATCGCTTGTTTGAAGTTGATTCAGAAAATGTTGGATACTATGTTTTGATGTCAAATCTTTACGCAAATTTTGGGAGATGGGAGAGGGTGGATGAAGTGAGATCACTGGCTAGGGACAGAGGGCTGAGGAAGACTCCTGGTTGGAGCTCGATTGACCTACACAGTAGAATAGAAGTCTTTTATACGGGCAATCAAACTCATCCTCAGCATGAAGAGATATACAAGGAGTTGGCAATTTTAAATGCCAAAATGAAGAGCCTTGGTTATACTCCGGATTACAACTTTGTATTGCAGGATGTTGAGGATGACGAAAAAGAGAATATCCTCACAAGTCACAGTGAGAGATTGGCTATTATGTACGGAATTCTGAATACTCCTCCTAGAACTCTCATTAGAATATATAAGAATTTGCGAGTATGCGGCGATTGCCACAATGTGACAAAATTCATTTCAAAGATTATGGAGAGAGAGATCATTGTGCGAGATTCTAACCGCTTTCATAATTTCAAAGATGGAATTTGCTCCTGTGGGGATTATTGGTGACTCATAGACTGCCATTTCTTGATCGAGAAAAAGTGACTGTCTGTGATGATGTCTTTTCCTTCAGGTGCTGCGGTAATGAAATCAATCCTGAATTGTAGTTTTGTTTTCCTCAAGAGTCATACCTCTCTCCATGCTTTTGGTTATGTCTAAACATGCGTGCTTAATACGAGGCATTTCCTTAAAATACTTTGGTTTTAATGACTTAATATATTCCGAGGAAATTCCTAGTTCTAGTTATAGCAATATTCAATTCTTATCTTTCTTGATCTCGCTGTTCTTAAACTTTTATGGCGACTATCTTTCCTTTGTTCTTTTACTTGTATGACAATTTAGCCACGACAATCGTTGCTTTGCACTTAAGACTTTGACTTGTTTGTCCTTTTGAGTTCTGATCTGCAAGATTTAGAAAGATTATATACCAAGCTTTATCTTCTGCTGGGATTCGCTCACTTGACTGGAATGTTAGTTTTTGTTTTGGTTAATATTTTTCAAGAATTGAAAAATTTTATTTAATTTCGTTTACAATAAACTAAAGTTTTGCTGCTTATGTTTGGGTGAAGTGTTTAGTAGTTTTTGTAAAACTAAGTCTCATGTATCATAATATACTTCAAATGATTAGAACTGTCATGATCTGGATGTTTGTATCAAATTATCAGTATGTTCTATTACTATTGTTACACGACTTTTTCATCTCATTTTCAGTCAAACTAGATTAGATTTCCGGTTTTGCTTAGACTGAATATGTAGGCTGAAAGTGTTTCAGGACAGATGTAATATGCACCATTATTGTGGGCTCAGTCGGCAAAGTCGATTAATTGCACGGAGCCTGAGAATGGTATGCAATGGGATTTGACAGTTGGGACTTGGTCTGTTTGAGGTGAAATAAAAAATAAGTAGTCTTTTAGTCGAGAAAGAGAGTTGTGGCTCTAACTCAACACCATCAATCAATCCTGCTTTATTATGAAACCGAATTTGCCACAATATAATAGATTTTATAGTTTATTATTATCATTTATATCTTTAAATGACTGGAACCAAGTATTTTTTCATCTTTTAGATAGTCTATANTGCTGAAATTTGTCCATTGTTTCGTGAGTGTTTTTTAATTTTTGCTCCAGAGATCATCTTGCTAAATATGCTCAAGGTTACCCATCGAAGTTCATTCTAGGTTACTGCTCAATGTACATATTCATGCAGACGCTTATTATTCCCATGACAATTTTCATGTCCTTACTAGCTGGAGCACCCTTTGGTGTCAAAGGCATTTTCTTGGTTGTCTTTAATGCCACAGCTGGCGCATCGTGCTGCTTCTGTCTAAGCGTATTGGCAAGCCTATCGTTAACTGGTTGTGGCCTGAGAGATTGAGATTTTTTTCAGGCTGAGGTACCTTCTTTTATTCTATTTTTCTCTCTCATTTTGTAATATTTTGAAACTGCAGGTTGCTTCATTCAAAGATGGACGTCTTAACTTTGGCACTTCACCTGTTTCAGATAGCAAAGCGGAGAGAGAAGTTGCTCAATTACATGCTCTTTTTGAGAGTTACCCCCAACGTTACCAAACCTTTTTATCAATCTGGCATGACCTATTGTGGATGTACCATTTCATATTTTCTTTCTGGCAACTGTTATTGGTCTTATTCCAGCCTCTGACATTACAGTAAAGTAAGACCCTTACATTTCATTCTCGAGTTTTTTAGTATTTTTTTCCTTCTATCTGGTTGTTGGTATTGCAGAAGGCAGAATTAGAGTCGGACATGTTCATCCCTGCGAAACTGTATGTTGCCATTGTTTTTGTTTCAGGCTGGGAGATCTGAAATCAGTCAAATATCTATATGATGTCAAGACCTTGGCCTTGCTTTTCCTCATTGGGTCTCTTTTATTAGTCCCAACCCGTTTGAAGAGGAAACGAATATACGAATAGGGATGTGGTGTGCTTCCACATATATTTATGGAGACGGAGCACAAGATGATTTATCTTCTAACTGTACTTGCATTTTATTACCAGGACCATTGAGGGTGCAGGACCTTGTTTCTACACTGCTGCCGTGTGCCCAAAAGGAATTTACTTTTGCTTCATGGGTTTGATCAATTTCTCTACTATAGCTCAAATGCAGAAACTCGCTGTTTATTCAAATTTATGTAATGTTTATTAGATCACATCCTTACCTGGGTTTTATCACGCATGACAGAAATCTTGGGTAGTGATGATACATGGGATGTTATGTATCAAACAATCATGTAAATTATAGAATTTGATTCAAATATCAGTATAGCATCACATAAAAGTTATTTAACTGATATAACATGAGATCTCCTTAATGGCGATGTACCATATTGTGAAAGCTCATACATACCCCTTTGCTGTTGGAAAAATATGAGAAGTTGCTTTAGTACTTGGTTGTTCTCTACAATGCTTGAATATGAGTCTAGTTTTATTTAGTGCTCAATTAATTTTCCGGCTGATTCCCTCATTGGTCTAGAATTGTTTATAAATCAAGGGTCCGTTTCACAAGGCTTCTTCTTCTTGCAAAAGAGCTTCTTATGGAAGTTTTTCTTAGGGCATTTTCCTCTTTAGGAGTTCTTATAGCAAGACCAAACACTTTCGAAAAATTATTCAAAAGCAGTTTTCTTAGTCAAACATGCCCGAAATTATATTATGCTGTATGATTTTTAATGCCATGTTTTCAGGGTTTAAAGTTAAGCCAAGAATAAGTGAGGGTGTTTTGTAACTCTTCAAATTGAGTAGAGGGAAAGGGAAGGAATTGTCTTGAATAAATAACAAGGCATTGGAGTATTGGGCATGTGTAACGCTGAATATTTATGCAATTGTAGGATTGCCATTTCTATTGTTGGCTTAAGTCGACAATTATGGTTTCGATGCCAAGCTGAGGTGGCTTCTTGCTTAGATTTAAAGGTTGTGATATTAGATGGTATTTTTATCTACGACGGTCAATAAGATGAAAGTATTTTTAAGTACTTTAACAGATTCTTTATATTTAACACTTAATTTTACTATTTTTAAAAAAATTATTGTTTTTTCCTATATTTTATTTTTACTAGCTTTCCTCTGTATTATCATATTATTTTCCTACATTGAAAATTGAAATATTTTAAATGCATTTAATTATAGAAAGTGGGTTTGGCTCTTTAAATTAAAATATTAATTTAAATAGTGTTTTGAAACATAATTTTAATGATTGATTCTTTAAAATAGAAGATGTAAAACTTTGAATCCCATCTTAATACAACTGCTGCCTCGGAGACGTCTCTGGCGCAAATATGCTCAGCAATATATTTGGATTCAAATACAATCAAACAAACCGCTTCAACGGGTAACTTGCTTGGGGAATTTTGTTCATTGAATCATGATGGGCCGGGTTACATCACTGGAACTAAGACATGCCCACTTGAATTTTTATCGGAACAAATTGATAGTATTGCTGCAAAGATACTGAATCATGACTATGAATATTGATTTGCCCAAGACCGGATGCTTCTTGGTTGGCTTTATAATTCCATGGAACTGGATATTGCATATGAGGTTATAGGAGCAAAAACTCCAAGGATATCTGCCTTGCAGTTAAAAAATCTCTTTGGGTGTTCACTCCAACGTGATATATTACAAAAAGGGGTTTTCAAAAGATTCAAAATCCCCCTTTGCCTTTTTTGGTGGGGTGGGCTGAACGTCGTGGTGGTGAAGCATGGTTGAGGGTGGGGGTGGCGGAGGAGGAAGGGGTAGGTGGGATTGGTTGGAAAGTGAAACTATTTCTTTTTTGTTAATATGTCATAATTATTTTAAGTGAGGCTTGTTTACATTTTTTTGTAAAGATTTGAGACTTTGGATGCAATTTATTTCTTTATGTTTTCTTTTCATTTTGTTTATTTAAATACGAGGGCAAATTCATTATTTTACAAAGTTTTAACGAAGGAAATGGATGGTAAGGATGTTTCGCACAAGATTTGATCGATTTGATTATTCAAATGTCGAAATTGGAACGATTTAGACAACATGTAATAAGAACGTTTTGCGCCAATTATCCTAGCGAATTAAATACAATTGTTCGAATTACAACTTTCTAAGTAGAACTTTTTTGCTTCTCCAACCCTCGTGTGTCCTTCACACGATTTACTTATTGTTATGAATGAGGACACTTGCCTTTTTTATACTTTGATCTTCTTGGAAGGAATGTGAATGATTTTGATGAGACCCTCTTGTAATTTTTCCCGAACTAGATGACAATCTAGTTGAATATGTTTTGTTCGTTCATGATGAACGGGGTTGGATGCAATATCAGAGGCAGGTTTGCTGTCAGTGTAGAGGAGAGCTGCTTGAGGATGGGAAATTTGTAAATCAATCAATAGGTAGACCAACCATTGAAGCTCACAAGTGGTTGAAGCCAGAGCTCTGTATTCAGATTTAGCAGAAGAACGACTAACAGTTGATTGCTTCTTCGATTTCCAGGATATAAGAGAATCCCCAAGGAAAAATGTGAAACGAGTAACACTTCTTCTACTGTCAAGGCATCCTGCCCAGTCACTATCTGAGAAAGCTTTCAGGTGGATAGAAGAAGCAGTAGACAGGAAAATGCCTTGGCCTGGTGTTGCTTTAATATATCTCAGCACTCTCTCAGCAGCTCTAAGATGTGTGGTGCTGGGATTAGCCATGAATTGACTTAAAACCTGTACTGAATAAGCTAGATCAGGCCTAGTTATTGTAAGGTATAAAAGGCGACCAA
>CAIGRB010035927.1:69216-82544 GCA_903798255.1 Fraxinus quadrangulata | reverse complement strand
AAAAAAAAAATTAATTAGGCCCCTCCGCGCTACCTTGAGGCGCGGAGTGATTATCGAGATAGTTTTCTACCGTTGGGAGTTCAAATTTGATGCTTTTTGCTTATATTTTGGCACCACTTCATAAGAACTAATCAAAGCATATATATAGGTAGTCATTTTGGAAGGAAAAAATGTAAAAACACTTAAGATCATTGTGATGATCATCATTCATTCCAAAAAGAAAAAAAAAATCAATTATTTCTTCTTCCATATTCAAACTTCCTCCTTTGTGTTCTTAAAGTTTTGGAGAATCATGCATGTGCTTGAATATGAATTCTCTCAAGGTTTGATCAATCCTACAAATCATTTGCCGGAAAACCCTTTAAGCACCGAAATTGTATTGGAGATGGGGCAAATATCGTTTGAGGACAACAATTATGTGTTTGAGCCTTTAATTCTTTATTCCGGTTTATCCATACTTTGTTCATCATATTGCTGCATACTTTGGAGCCTTTCATGTCATTGGAGTTCTTGATTATTTGCATTGATGTCTACCAATCGTTTTGTGTTAAAAATCAAAGACTACAAAAGAAGAGACTGCAATATGCGTAATTTATGAGATACGTTCATCATCTTCCTTTTTGTTTATTTTTATTATTGAATTAATTAGTCTTTATTTCATTCATCATGTATTACTGATTTTAATTTTGATTTCTTCTCCATTTTCTCTCACAAGAAAAATAAATTCCCAACACCATGTGGAGGCAAGACACGACATTTACATTTATGTCTGTCAGATATTCTTTTTGTAATTTCAAAGTTTAGCCCATAGCCTACTACAGTTCAACTTCTTTCCTTAAAATGAGTTTAGAAGTTCAGTTGGACACTTCTGATTTCAAAAATATTTTCAATCACATGTTTTATATGATCCATAATTTTTTTTCAACTTTTTAACCACACTTTCTTAAAAAAAATCATTTGTCACTTGAAAAAATTTCTTCCAGACAAACACTTTGTAATTAACTTCTCAAATACTATAGGTAGACAGGTTTCTTCACGAATCCATGAGGATTTTGTATCACGATTGTTCTACTGTCACAGTTTTGGAGATTAAGCAAGCATTAGTTTTCTTATGGAATCCAACAGCATCCCAAAAGTTTAAAAGTAAGTGAAATTTAAGTTTTAGAAAATTTAAGCGTTCAAGGTTTTAAGATAAATTTCCATTTCCAAACAGGTCTAGATAGTAATACTGATCCAATAGAAAACTGTGTGTACGTGAGAAGACCTAGGGAAGTGGAATATCTGTATGGGAGTGAAGTCACTGCCAAATTATCTAGCGAAGTTGGAATGCATTTTTGATAGACACCTCACTGCTACCTTGACTGACACCACTCGAATTGAATAGCATTGTTCATTGATACGTGATCATCGAGTGTCATTGAGATTGACTTGTGTAGACCACCACCAATCGCGGATTAACAAGTCATGGTGGTTTACCCAAGTGAGAAAAATAAATCACCACCCGACCTAAAGCAGTCCAACAGTAAATATACAAGGCAAAACCATGACTGGGCAGCACACAAAATTTTCCACCACCTTCACATATCTAATAGAAATTTAGCTAAACTGCAAGAACTCACATACAGAAGCTCCAATATGCAGGTAAGAGATTATTACATTTTCATAATTATCAACATAGTATCATATATGATATATGATATCACTAGGTTCCACATACTAATTTGATAGTTAAAAGTAACATTTTTGCTTATGTGTAAATTTTTGTAATAAATTAGTAGAGACATGTCATTCTATTTCAGCCTCTGTCAACAGTAACGAAACATTTCTCGTTCGATCAGAAATATCAAGATATATTTCTAAACAGACCCAAAGTCCCTTCATTTCATATATACAATGGGCCGATTTAATTTCCTTTTGCAATGTGAAAAACATTGCTCTGATTCCAGGCCTGCCATTGCTGTTTCTACATAATCCTACTGTTAGCTATGGTGAGCGGTATGATACTTAATTCTCACCTGTCCTTCACTTTACCTTTGTTAACTTACTGGCTGGGAAATGCAATCTAGCAATGAGAGGACGCGGTGCTCTCGTCTTTCGGTCGAATCCCCTTACACAGACAAAGCCTGGGAAACATGATAAGTTGTTATGAGTGTGACGCCCAGGTGAAGTTGTTTTCAGTACATTCTAATGAGATTGTGAATAAACACTGATTCTGTGTCCCACCACATAAATGAAGCTACTAGAATTTGATGACAAACTCCTATCTTTAGGACCAGAGATGAAGATGTACAACTGTCATTAGCTTGTTGGGTTAAGATGTCGAGTATATGTCCACATGATAGTCATGGTTTTTGCTTAGAGGTGAATGGTGTAACACTCTTTTGCTTTTGCTAAGATGAGTGTCAATTGACAAATATCTATTCTGTGGGATGTATTTGCTTAAAATTAATAAGTTTCATGGTGGTTTAACTTGACCAGTCATGTTGTGATCTAGTTTGTGTATCCATCCAACTAGAGAAATCTAGAGTAAAGAATAAAATCAAAAAGTCAGTGGAGAAAGCATGAAATGTCAGAACCATAGTCTCCTTTATGGGGCATATACAAGCATTTCACGTGAGCTTTTTTCACATCTGAAAGATCTTATTCAAATGGAAAACAAGTGCGAAAAACAGTTCATTTTCTTATCACAAGGCTTAACAATCTTATTTTGAGAGTACATTCAATTGGGCTTAACTATTTAATTTTCGTGGTTATTTAGCCTTTCCTTGTGTAGAAATGCAGAATGAGACAAGCAGCTATACTGGCTTGATTGGAATGGTACTCAATTTACCTAAATTTCTGTTAAGACATCTGCATCTTGATATAGTGTAATATTGAGGTAGTTAGAATAATACAAGGTCTGACATCTGCACATACCTCTCCAAAAACAGTACTGAATACCTTCTGTCGTTAGCCCTGTTATAAATACAGAGATGTAATATAAGGATTTCTTGGAAATAGCTATCATGAATGGCAGCCCAATTATTTATGACCCTTTTACCTTTAAATATTGTGGGTATGGAGGTTCCAAAGTACACCGTTCTTCGTGGCAAATTCCATAACCAGTCTCTTGGAATATTGATAGGATTCAGGCTAGATTCATGGTCAGCAAACACCTGCATTAACAAATTTTAATCTCTAGGTCCATTTCAGGAGTTGAGTAATTTAATTTGCAAGGACTTCATCCAATCTTACCTCATTGACTTGAAAATAGGTACCATTGAGTGGAAAGCTTCCTCTCATAGCTGTTCTGCAGGGTATCTGTCATAATTTGTTATGATGGAGTAGGTTAAAAAAAGGAATTTTGTTCTTTTGCAAAAGTTCGATCCACGCTGTACTTTTTTGTAGATACCATTATGATATAAAATGTTACGGCTTTCCCTTACCAGAAGTGTGCCTCTAATGATTTGCGAGTTCCCTTCACGGATAGTATTGCATGAAAAACATGTTTCATCAGTGCACAGAATCCCAGATTCTTGGGAGCTGCAATGTCTTTCTGGTGGCTGAATACTGTCTGCAGTTTCACCTGATATGATAGAATCAGTTAGTACTAAGGTGAATTTAAGTTGGTTTGTAATATAATTTGCTTTGTCTTCTGAATTACTTACTTCGCCTACAAAATTAGCAGTTATTATTTTTATTCTCCAGGAAGGGTCCTGCAAGTGTGCTGTAGAATATTTATGATGTTTCATTACCTGGGGTCCATATTGCAAGTAGGTATGAGCAGGGATCATCTGGTTCTCTTTTATCCATCTGCAAATTAAGAAAATATAGGTATCAATGAAAAATCGGCTTGTACAGCTAAGTAAATTATACATTGAAGGAAAGCTGATTCAGTGTTGCTTACTCTTTGCAGCAGAGGATGTGAATCTGGAAGCTCATAGCTATAGAAGGAGAAAATAATTAATAATATTCCTCAAGAATTACCATATGCATTATTGTGCTCCCCAAAACTAAAATTAATTAGTAAAAAGCATAAATTTTATGAAATACTAGTAACTTGCTTCCTTCTCTCAGAAAGTTGATGAATAGTAGGCTTGCACTAATCAAATTTATCTGCTGTTACCTTAGGGGTGGCACATTAATCATGATTAATAGCAGAAGCGTTTGCTTACACTTGATGCTCTGTTCTGAGTCGGTTCACATTCTTAAGTTTAGGCATAGGGATTGAAGCTGCTTCTGGAGTTAAAGCTACTAGCGCCTTTGACATATCACCCTCCTGTAGTTCCATCTGTTTTTGCATAATTTCCTTCAAATTCTGAGTTAAATATTCCATATTGAGTTGAATAGTTGGAATATCATCAGAATCTTCGAAGTTGTCCTCAATGTCACATTCTGGAACTTGTGTTGGGTCTGGTTCTGGAGTTGCTGGCATTTCAACAAAGGGCTCTGGTGTAGCTGGCACTTCAATAATGGGATCAGAGTTGATGACTTCAGTGTGTGCTTCCAATTGATGAGCTAAAGGTAACCGCAAAGAGTTGATAATTTTCACAGCATTCTGATCAGATGAGTTGTTTTCTATTGCACTTAAAATGTTTTTCTCCTCTGGTGCTGGAAGAGCTAGCCTCGCGCTGCATGCATATTCATACGATTCCGTTATATGAAATGTGATTTACATGGTTTCGTTCACTTATTCATATGGGAGTCTTGAAGTACATATCTTAATTTGGTCTGATGTGGCTTATAAAGCTTACAATCTGTGTTGTACTGGTTCAGCGAATCTAACAGGATAGAGTTGGTTTTTGCTCATATAAGGAATATCTTTTCATGTTTTGCAGTTTCTTCACATATTTATTTTTCTAAGGTATACTGTCTATAGGGGTATATTAAAGTATATATTATTAAAACTGTCGAATAATGGTCTTTACCTAATGTTTCAGGTCTACCTTCTAAGTAGATTCTAGCTTTTTTGGAATATAACTGGATATTTATTAACCAGATATTCTATTGAGAAATGCACTTCGACAGCTATAAGAAGAGCTCTTGCACTAAAATAATGGGAAAAGGGAAATCCTTGTTCAGTTGCAATAAAAATTGAGTATGTAGACCTTGCAAATGCACTCGCAAAATGTCTGCATTCTCCTCTCATTGGACAAGCATTGCAATTTGGTTTGCTCTTGGTACAAAACACCTGAAAAAATAGAAGAGCTTACCTTTGGCTTACGTCTGTAAATTTCTCCAATATTTTTGGAATATAGAAGACATTCTTCAGTAACTGTGTCATACCTTTCCAAAAGTAATCATCTGGTAATGCAGCTCATATCTGCAATGAATTAACATCTTAAACACTTCAATTACGAATTAATTAACTATCAATTAGCAAATTATAAATTAGTAAATAAATAGTGATTACAGTGTTCTTTGATCAAGCTTGCAGAGGCGTGGCCACAGATATTTTTGAATAGACTCCAATACTGGGTACCTATGCGAGGACAACAGCGCAAGTTATTATCTTTTGAAGCTCCTGTAACATGAAATTAAAAATCTGAAGAGGCTTAGAATACTCACAGTTCTAGAAGATGCAGCTGAAGTGACTCGGGCAATGGTTGAAGAGGTACCCATCCCAATCTTACGGCTATGCGCCCAACATTCGTGTCAACCTTTTGGGTACAGCAAATACAGATAGGTTAGCAAAGTTCTCTTACATATAAATTGAAGGATCTGCAATCAAGCTTAAATCTTACTGGAAAAGCTAGGTGATGTAGTGTCAAAAGCCGCACGCATTCCACGCTTTTCAAACCCAAACCTCGTACGCTCAACAAATACTCTCTGAAATATATAAAAAGTTCTAAATGCATAGTGTTATTTGACCATGCAAAATACATTTGGTCAAATGGCTTACTTTGCTTTGTCTGGTGGAATATCCCTTAGCCATTCCAGATCAATGCTTCCATGGTCTCTAACTAGGCGATTGAGGAAGTCCTGCACAAGTTATCCAAATGATTATCAACTGTGAAAAGGGCTTTCTTTGTGCCTAACTATTGTATGCCAACTGAGATTTAAATATTCAAGGAGTAAATTCTTTTGTTGATTTCAAACTTAAACCTTGATTCTCTCAGCCAGCATATTGTTCATTCCCCTTTCTTTGATGGTTTGGGCAATCTCGTTAACATCTGCACATCTCACTGCATCCCAGTCCACCGAGTCCATCGTGTTGGCTGTCCTCTCTCTTCTTCTACCATCTTCTGGTGCTTGTTTCCTTAAGCTATCCCAGTCAACTGGGTTATGTTTCTCTTTTCTAAATCTCCCCCTCTTCGCTTTACGTTCAATTACTATTTTACCAGGATCTTTCAAATTTGAGTCCACTTCTTTGTTCTCAAACGTTCTTGAATTATCAATATTGCTACTAGCCATGATATCTGTCGAATTTTGTCGTAAAACCGGTATGTTTGATACTTTCTGCATTTTATAGTTATTTTCTTCAAATTGAAACTGTGACTCCAGTTTTCCTGTAGGATTTTCAGCTATCTTCTGGTACATGTCCATTAGATGGTTGCTTGAGTGAGCCTTTTCACTACAGGATTTTGGTACTTCGCAACTGATAGCCAAGAACTTCTGCAATGTAGTTTTGGTTGTATATTCTGCCGATGACCCACTTAGTTCCATCTCAAAAAGTTCTTTTTCATTGGCAATATTCGAGCTTTCACCATTCTTTCGAGGTATATCAAAGCGTCCTGCTTCTTGTGCTCCTGAACTGGGTGTCAGATGCAAGGTTGGCTCACTGCAGTTATTATCTGACAGGTTCTCAATTTGATTTTGTGTGTCAGGGAACATACTTACTAATTCGATTTGCTGATCCATATTGGACAATTTATTTTCATTCCTTCGATTGTTATCTCCATGCAGTATGGTTCGTTCCATCCGTGATAGCTTTACATAAGAAGTAGAGCAAATAATACTGTTTGTGTTAGGTTTACTTCCAGCTGGTGGTTCTGCCTCTAAGGTGCTCAGTGAGCAAGATTCAGCTCTTTGGCCTGTTAGAGCAATGATAGAATCTGTAGAGTTCCGAGAGTAAATCACAGAACTTGGAGAAGAAAGTGTATCATCCAAGTCTCTTTCATTCCCAATGAAACCTGTTGATTTGTTCACTGTAGATTCTAGGGATGCAACTGGACCATTTGTAGAGAAGCCTGACAATTGGCCACTTAGGTTATCCTTCGGTATGGTGCCATCAAAGCTATTTCCAGAGGACTTGACACTGTAGACAACTTCTCTAATGTCATCGTAGTCAGAGTCTGGAAGAAGCATCTTAGAATCCTTGCCACAGGTTGGCTGATTTAGCAATTCATTCCATCCAATTGTATCATCTGGATCCAGATCACATACTTCGGGTTCTTTGGCTATGATTCTCACATCTTGACATGATTGTCCTAGGTCGCTTTCTGGTTCAAATGGGAATCGTGCAGCAAGTGACATGAAGGCAGAGCTGCAAGAATGGATAACCATATTAAAGAGGGAACTCGTCAGCTGAACTCTGTAGAAGTTTAGTTAATAAGAATTCTGAAACGTTTAAAGGTTTAACAAACCTAGAAAGATGATCTGAAACATTCTGAGTGAGAAAAACTCCAATTACAGAATCTAAAACTGATCCCTTCCATGGAGAAAACCGTCTGTCCCCTGTGAAATAATACATAGCCACATGAAGTGTTCAGAAATTTAGTGAATCCTGTTATTAGAGTATTTTATTTTCTAAATGCAGCACAAGAGAGCATATTAGGCTCCTGAAATTGTTCAGGTGCAAGCTTGTAACTCTGTCTTCATGGATAACACACAAATATATTCGTGTTTGTGAGTTTATTTATTTATTTTTTGGTGTGTGTGAAAGACAGGGCATCTAATTGGAATTTTGCATGTTGAATTCAGTAATAAGCTATAGATTTCCTTCACTCATGATTGTGGATAATCAATAGTTGACTTTTTCCAACACTCGTCTGTAATCCCAATATATTGCATGGCTAATAATAGTGGGTGTTCAGCTAATTCCTCTGGTCAGTTCAACATTTTTATTGATAGCGCTTACATTTCTAACAAATAGTGTTCATAAAGGAAGAGAAAATGTATATCCCAGCTGAAATTTATTAATTAGACAACTATTGGGCTATTTTAATATCTGTGCACAAATACCTTGGACAAGATGCATGCGTGCAATAAATGAGTCTGCTCTTCCACGAAACACTCTTCGTTCTTCTTCCCACCATTTTTCATTTTCTTCATCTGTGCCATCAATCCCTTCACTGTTTATATTCTCTAACAATAGTTTCCACACCCTGTTTGTCTCATCATCAAGATCAACTTTTGGCCGTGGGCGACGTCTTTTACCCAGGTAAAATGAGCTGTCAAAAGGGACAAGAGCTTCACTTCTTTGATACGGAACAAGGGCATATTGCTCATCATAATGCATGCCGTAGGCCATAAGTGTATTGTGCTCTATAGCTGCATCTTGGCTGCTCACTGCATTTAAATCAAGTCTGTTACATTGCTCAATGATAGAATCAACTGGAGACCTGCACATCCATGTTTTTGCAAGAGGAGAACCTGCATTAAATGCCATAAGCGAGTCAGAAAGGATTGTTTTGTGAAAGATAGCAATCATACAAGTCTATTAATTACCCATTGATCTGGTGACCAATTTATGGTGACTACGCATATTTTTCAGTGTTGAATTGATATTCAATTTTCTCTTTGACCGCTTCTTTTTCGTCATTTTCGCACTGGTATCAATAGTTTTGGATGTTGTTGCTCCAGGGCACGGAGAACCTAACACTTGTTTACACATTTCCAGGAGTGACCCCAAGTTAAATACTGGATCAGTTTCTTTGGATCTCTTATTTTCCAACCTCTCTGTAGGTCCCAAAGTTGACAGAAATTCGATATTCTGCTGTTCGTTTTGAGCATAATCAAGTGGAGCAATTGCACGATTTTCAGAGGCAATAACAGTGTGCGTGCTGGAAATTTCTGAATCGAGTCCTTTCTTAATTCTCTCTGTCTTGTACATTGCAGGAAAATGAATGCCAGGAGTGCAGTAATTGTTATATGCATTTTGTCGAAAAATAGCACTGTATGCCTGCAAAGAATTGTGAAAAGTCTCGGTTGAATTTGGCCTGCCAAATTCTGCTACAACAGTTGTACCCTTATGCTGTCTTTTTAAATCTCTTTCTTGTATCAACCATGTGCTACTACTGCAGTCTGAGTCACTTGGGCTCTTTTGAGTCAACTGAGCATCGGAATTCACCTGTACAGTATTTCCTTCTTTATCGTGAGTGAAATCCGAAAATACAATTTGACATTTTCCTCTTATACATGTTTTTTGATCCACGAGTGTTAATTTATCATGTAGTGTATCTGTCTTGGAATGAGGTGAGGAGCAGGAGTAATGTCCTTCAAGGTTTGACAGGTGACCTTCCATTACTTGCTTCATAGGGAGTGCAAGATCATAAGCAATGCTCACTTCAGTCTTCTTCATTGTTGCTTCTTCCCTCCCCAGTCTGCGCTGCATGGTTGATCCTGATTGATCTTTTGCATTGAAGTTCTGTGCTTGAGGTTCCATGTCAAAATTGCTTTCATCTCTCTCTTGGCCTTCAAAGTCAAAGTTTAGTGATCTCCTGCAGGAATTTCCAGTTTGCCGAATTGTTTTTGGATCTGTTGTTTCACAGGCATCCTGGTCCAAGGTATTGGCTGCAGGTTTGTTGACTCCTTCTCTTCTGACATACTTTCTCTTACCGTTCGTGGTTTCCTTGGCACTTGAGGACTTTGTGATTGTATCGCTTCCATTTATTTCCCTTTCGAAGGGAGTGGCTTCTGTGGGATTGTTAACTCCTTTTCTCTGAACATATTTTCTCTTTCCTTTTGTGGTTTCCTGGCGATCAGAAGGCCTTTTGACTCTTGGTTTAGGAGTTATTTGAGATTGGCCTTCTATTATCACTTTGGGTCTGTGCTTTTTTCTTCTTGGTTTCCGCTGTGGTGTTTTGATCAAGTCAGCATCCCCAGTGCCTCCCTTGTCAGGCTTGTGGTTCTCCTCCAACTGTGTGGACATGGTTTCACATAATTGATCAACAACCAACTGAGATTGTTCTTTATTTTGGTGGATTCCCTCTAATTCGACCCTCTTGATGGAGGTTTCCTTCAGCTGCACATCTTTTATGCCAAGCATCTCATTTATGCTTAAATTTGGCATGCCCAACTGCTGTCTATCACCCGCTCTTGTGGTCTTCTCTGGTGTTATTGGTGCAAACTGGGAAGAAACCACCTCGCTCAAGCTTTCTTCTGTCGTTATAGATGGCAAATTGAGGTCAAAGAAGGGCATTGAATGGGTACAACATCCACCTGTAAGATACAAGTTCAAATTTGTGTCAGTGCTAGGAAAAGAATAAACCATTCGCAGATATCGAAGCACAGCCATTCTTTAGTTTCTCCTAAGTATAAATTCAAATCTACCTGCTTTAATTCCTGACCAAGTTTTTAGAGATAAAAAATAAATAGGATTTTTAAGATGACTGTGCAGTGTTATATTGATGTAAATCACCACAGGAAAGCCGAGCAATATTGATGTTTCAGTTGAAGCTAATACTTGTTCAGTCACAAACTCAGTGTTCATTCTATTTTTTGCTATTTCACTGTGTCGCTTCATATGTTACAGGCCAATATTGTTGGATTTCCTCTCTACGGGCGTTGGGAATCACCACAACTAATCAAGATGAACCATACCTTATACATAATAAAATTGTTGATCTAATTCTTGGCAAAAACTCTTATGCAAGTTTTCCACATTGAAGTTACATCAGTTATACAGTTCAGAAAGCAATTTAACGTTGCAGTCATAATTCAACACATAGTAGTACAAAAGTGTGTCTATAAGGAAAAAGCTAGCATAGGGGCACTCACCTGTGCTAATATTCGGCATGCTGTTGTTGCTCTCAACTGCAAAGTTGCCGAGTGAAGAATTTTCAGAAGTTATTGTATACTGTTTACCATCAATCTTAGTACGAAAGTTAGGAACAAAAGAGCTGTTTGTTGCATTATAAGCAGTTTCTGAACATGCATTTTCAGCAGCTGTGGTGCCAGCTGCATGTGCTCTAGCCAATAGTTCTCCAAAAGAAACATTGCTCCGCATGTCTTCATCATTAATAAACTTGTAAAAGCATAAATCGTCTTTATTGACTTGGAATCCTGCTACAGATGCTTCTTGAATGTCGAAACCCCCATGTATATTAACAGCATTTGTTGAATCACAACATGCAGTGATATACGGAGCAGGAGGTTCTTGCAGAAACCCCTCTGATATTCTTGTGAGATCAAACTCTGCCTGGTCTATCTCAATTACTGGGGAGAACTTTCCAGATTCTAGCCAGTTGGCTTGAAATGCCTGATTATCTTGCCATTCTGTGCAGATCGGCTGCCGTCTTGTTAGGCCGGGCTTTGCAGGGGTTAGGGGAATCCAAGAACAACCCATCTGGAAATCTTTCAAGTCTGAAATTAAGCCTTGTGGTTTGTCATCCATCCGGTAGTCTTTAAACCCAGGAAAAATCATTTCTTTCCCATTTCCCCTCTTCCTATTTCCACTTCTCTTACCCTTGGAGTAATTCATGGGAAAATCATTTTTCTGTAATTTCTCTTCACCGTCAACTTTACTTACTGACATCTTTCTGCCGATAAAAATAAGAAAGAAAAAAAATCAGCGCAATACCATAGACCTCAGGAACTGGAAAAATAAATTAGAATAAAATAGCAAAATATGCACACAACTGATCCTTCGAAATCAAAACAGGCAGCTCTAATTCTCTGCCAGATAAAAATGAGAAAAAATAGAACAAACATAAACCTCAGGAACTGATTAATAAATATAGAAAAAAGACACACATAACTAATCCTTCGAAATCAAAACTAGCAGCTCTAATCGACGGATCTCGTTAATAAACAGCATGAAGATTCCTCAATTTTCATAAATACAAAACTAGGTATAAAATTACAGTAGGAAACTGAAATAACAGTATCCTCACTGATTTTTCACAGAAATTTTTCTTTTTTTGAAAGCAAATGCTCTTGAAAAATGCACGAAATCAATAATTTTAATGAATTTTAGCATGCATTATGAATCTAACTCACCTAATTGTTTAGGTAAAAATCTCGTGAAGCGGTGGATGGACGGCAGGAGAAAACTGAAAACAGAATATTTCTTCAGAAGTGAAAGAAAGTAGGATAGTGAAGTTACTGTGAACAGTGTATTTATCGTTGCCACGTAAAGAACAAGCTCTGAACTGAAGATGCCACGTTTATTTTTTATCTTTCTTTATATCCCAAACATTGACGGTGCCGTTAAGACGCCGTCGGTGGTCCCTGCACCAGATAGGGTAAGAGCTTGCTTCAATTGCTGGTTGATGGAACAGTAATAGTAATCTGGTTGGGTTGGCGCGAGAAACCACAGTTTATCGTTCCGTTATTTTCACACCACCTGAGTTTTCTATTCAAAAATTAATATAATAGCCACTTCGATTATCAATTCAAAAGTTAGTCAATGAGGTGACAAAGTGACGAAATTAAGTTCATGTTTGTTTACCATTCTTTCAAAATTATTTTTTCTACATATTCATTTTTAGTCATACATTCATACAATAAAATATTTTATACTTAAATTAAAATTATTTCATATTTTTTATCTTCACATTTTTCAAAAAAATAATTAGTCAAAATAATATTTTTCCAAAAAAAGACAACCAAACAGGGCTAAAGTGTAATAATTACTCAATCATCATGTATAAATTTATTTTTTATTTAGAAAATGAGTACATTTAGCCTTGTTTAATTTTCATTATTTTTAAAATACATTTTTTTCTCTTTTATTTTTAAACACACATTCATCAATAAAATAATATTATATTATATGTAAACCTAAATCTTTTCTTTATTTTTTAACCACACATTCTCCATCAAAACACTATTTTAAAATATATGTTGTGAACAAATGAGACTCAATTGACACTTACTCTTTATGAAGTCAACAAAATATATTATAGCATCTGTTTGGTATAAATTAAAATCTTGATAAAAATTTAAATAATTGATTTTAATCACATAATTTGTGGAACTCTTTTCAACATGAATGAAAAGAGATCTTTTAATATATATTTTTAACATTTTGTAGTGGACCCATGATTTTTTTACCTTCAATTATTTTCTGAAAATTTATTTTTCATAATTTATTATCGAAAAATCTATATCGAACAGAGTCTTAATTATAAGTAAAGTTTTATTATTATTATTATTATTATTATTATTATTATTATTATTATTAT
>CAIGRB010035927.1:54214-68067 GCA_903798255.1 Fraxinus quadrangulata | reverse complement strand
TTGGAGTAATTGGGGCCAATTATTTAATTGGTTTGATTACTACTAATTTGGGTTGGTTTACGAAAAATAAATAAATTGAAAATTAACTTTGCGTGTGGCAAACGTTTTCTTCTCTCTTTTCTGGTGCTTTGTCTTCTTCTCTATCGCCAATTCGTTTCTCCTTCTTTCTCTTTGCACTTCTTTTGGTAAAGTATACGATTCAAGTTGTTGTTGGCTTTTGTTGGGAGTTGGATATTTTCTCCTCTTAAACTTGTTAGGGGTTTTTCTTTAAACTTTTGGTTATAGTAGGTAATCTGGAATTTGGTTTGGTATATGCCCAGTTCATGGGATTGAAAATTTGGTTTGGTGTATGTCCAGTTCATCTAGAATTTGGTTTCGTATATGTCCAATTCAGCTGGAATTTGGTTTAGTATATGTCCAGTTAATTTGGAATTTGATTTGGTGTTTGTTCGATGTATCCGGAATTTGAAATTTACATCCAATTCATTTGGTATTTGTCGACCTGGAATTTGAAATTTGCATCCAATTAATTTGGATATGAAATTTGCATCCATTTGGTTTAGTAGTGGATGCGTTGGTTATTTGCAGATATGGGTGTTCCTTCTTCCTCTCCAACCTGTATTGAGATTGACTGTCGTCTTATTTCTCCTTCAAGTCTTGGTGATGGTTTGGTTAGATTGGTAGATGATGATTTTTCATTATCATTAACTTTGAGTTATTTGTTCGGCTTGATTGACATACAAGCAAATTTGAAGATTTGATTGGATCGATTTATCTTTCAAACTAAAGTTGATTGCTGCACCACCATATTAAGTTTGAGAGAGGGTGTTGAAGATATGAAAAGAATAATCTCTATGATATTTTTTCAATAGTGTGAGATTATTTTCCTTAATAGATGATTGTATAATTATTATGCAATCTTTCATTTTAAAGTTATTTATACCCTTATAAATAGGGTCTTTTACTTTGTAATATAAACAAGTTTATTATATACAATTTATAATATTCTTCACAACATATACACCTGACTCTTACCTAATTATGTCTGTTAGGCATAATTTTATTATTACTTCTTATTAAGGCTGGATGTGGATTGGTTTTCAGTCCAACCTAAATATTAAAAATGTAAATATGCCCTTCAATCCAAGTATTTAGTCAAAAATTATGTCAAAAAATCGTGTCGATAAGTCGATACATGAACAACAATGAGATGCAGAAGAGACAAGAAATTGAAGAGACGTCAGGTAGATGAGAATTTTGATCATTAGATTTTAAGTTTTTGGTTTTAAATACTAATTTTATTTTTAATATTTTTTAGTTTATTGTGTTGTGTTGTGTTGAGTTGGCTTTGATTAGGTTTTAATAGATAACTCAGAACTCAATCCAACCCGACCTAAAATTTAATTTTATAACCTGAAGCCAATTGAACTAAAAAATCAACCCAAATCGGTTGGTTTGGATTGGGTTAATCAGTTTGACTTGTTCGAATTGATTTTTGCTCAACCCTATTTCTTATAAAAAGTTTTTTGAGTAATCTGCTTTAAATAAAACTAATTTGTAAAATAGATTTCTCTTTTGAAAAAACTTTTAAAGAGATTCATATTTGGTTAGTTTTTTCTAAATGTTTTTCTAATAAAAGATAAATTCACTAAATAGATTCAATAATAGGTTTTTAAGTCATAAAAAATCTTTTTAACTTCTCAAACATCACTTCAAACGGACTTTAAGTTGATCCTATAAGCTTTTGTTGAGTGATTTATCATGTTTGGAATGACATAGAGTCTTAAAAGTTTTATTCGAGAATTCGTACACGTTTAGAACATTGACATGCCAATGAATAAGTTGGATAAAAATACGTTTATGTTCTTGCTTACGCGTCTGATATGGAAAAGAAAATTCTTCTAATAAGCAAGTTATAATATTGTGGGTTAAATGTGTTAAGAATATCAAATATTTGGAATTTCCTCTATTTGTTTTATACATTTTGTTACGTTTGGACTTACGAGACAGGACATGTGACAGTCAGATTAGAAAGAAGTGAAGTAAGATGCTACTCAGGCAATGTCTGCTCCTAGATTTGTCCTATCTCTTCACTTGTGCCCTCTGAAGCAAGTGAACAACTGAGCAAAGCACATGGACGCCTCTCAAAGAAATGCTTACAAGGTGAGACATCACCCTCTTGCTCCACTACATTTTCGAAGCGATTGGCGACCTGCGTGATGAGCCTCTTCCAATGGTCTTGTTCAAACAAGTCAAAGCACATTTGACTAATTGATGTGACATTTATGCAGCAGTGTCGCTCATTAGAACTTTCTAAAATATTTTCTCAATCTACTTGTGATACAGGTCTATGACAACTACGAGACTGATACAATGGATTGATTGTTGACAAGTTCTTGTTTGATGTGTGAGTCAGTATGAGACCACGTGTCAAGCATACGACGCACATTAACTCTTCTCTCCTGGTATATATTCTCACACTTAGTGTCTTCAAATGTAATGTTAATTTGAACTCTCGACTCACGAAAAAGGAAAAGTTGACACCTGTTTATTATTCCTATTTTGTGTCTCTCCCACAATAAATATTTTTCGATCATTTGATTTAAGCATCGAAAGACCTGCGACCATCACACTCCCTATCGGAGCTACGATAACATGCACTTTAAAGTTATCGTCCAAGACTGCAAGTAACACATTGATGGGAGCAGAGCCACCAAATTTTGAGGTCACACATTTCATTTTTCTAGTTGCGAACTTCATATGCAGTGAAAAAGCTAGATGGATTGTGAGTTAGAACTTGAGGACAACTTTGTTTATGCATTTCTCTTTGAAGAAATATTCAAATACGGAAATATACCCTAATTATGTACAAACTTAATTAAAATACTTGCATTATTATGCAAATTGCCTTTTAGATTTACAATTATTTACTCAATTCTCCGGTGATAATAATAGTAGTTTGATTAAAAAGTAGGTGTGCATCAGTGTAGCACTCAAAGAGGTAGTGACAATCAATTTAACTTTGACAATCTATTAAGTTATAATGAGAGGAATACAATTAAGAAAGTTTAAATGCTATAATGTGTCCACGTTGAACACCGAGTATAATGCACCTTCTTTGTTTGAAGATATTCATCAACGTGACTTCTTAATTAATTTTCCTTTTCCCTTATAATTACTATGCGAGAAAAACTTCAATGTGACAATCATATATACAAACGTGATAGGATAGCTCGTTCAAAAGAGGACACATGTTTTTTTGTCATTTTTAATTATTATTATTAATTTTTTTATATGTTTGTCTCTCTCGCCTCTTCTTTCAAACATTTTCTCTTGAAGTTCAGTTGCAATCATCACAATAATTGTAAAATTTTAAATAAGTTCTTCAATTCACAGGAATTCGCAAAATGCATTCTTTAATTCACAAGAATTCTAAATCGTCACAAGAACACGTAACTTGTATTTTGAATTTTATGCATGAAAATATTTTCTTTATATTGAAATAATTCACATGAAAAATTTGTAATTTTCACTTAATATTACATATAATCGTTGCCTTGATAGATCGACAAATTCACCCAACAAACTTGAGCATGACGTGAAAACTTGAAGAAAAATAGGCTTCACTCACCTGGAGAAAATAAACAAACATCTATACCATATAGGGTAGTTATATTGTCACCGTAATTTTTATTTGATAGACCACGTTTTAATTGTAATTAAACTCCTCAATCTTTGCTTATTGTAACAATTATTTTATTAACTTTTTTCTGTCATTTCCTCTCTTCAACCTTTTACTAATTTGTACATTTCATCATTGATGATGATTTATATAAAAATATTTTGTTTTCATGCTTGGAAGTGGGAAAAGAAATCGCACTTTTTTATCTATTTGTTTTTTTAAAGTATGATGAGAAAATAAGTTATTTTACATTATTTCAACGAATTTTTGGTCATAAAACTGTTATTAAATCCAAAATGTGATAACTAATAAAAAATTTGATGATAAAAATGACATGAAAAATCATTAGAGACATAAGCGTTATAATGAGCAAAAATTAAAAATCTTAAATGCAATTAAACGAAGTGGTGCAAAAATAAAAATTGTGTGTGAATATAATTATCCAATTTTATATATAGAAGTCTAGAGGAGGGAGAAATGTTTTTTTTTTTTTTGACGAAAATGTCCTAATTGATATTTCATAATTCCTAATACATCCTCGAATTTTTTTTTTATTTTTTTTTATTTTGACAAATTGCAAATATTGACCCTTCAAATACCATTGTAGTTAAATAATAACGCATAGTCGTATCTTCTTTTTTCTCTTCCCCCACTATAAACGGTTTTCTCTCTAAAACCTTCTCTTCATCTTCTTGCTTTCTTCAATATATAATTGCAGTGCATTGATGAAAAAAAGGCAAATCGCCCAATTGATAAAACGAAAGGAATTCTTTATTTTATTTGGATTTATGTAATATGTGAGGAAGAAAAGGGGACAATCCTTCTCAATGGTAATGCCACCGCCAAAATACTTGATTATTTATTGTAAATTGGGTGGATATCTATCTAATTTTGGTTAAAATATGTTAATTCGACTTGAATGCATTTGGATGCAAGTGACCCAAATAATTCGACTTTGGATCTTAATTGGAGTTTATTCAGAATAATCGATGATCAACCAAATTGTAATATGATAATTTCGAGGCATTAATGGGGTAATTAGGCCACCGTTAAAATTATAATTCATTTTTTTTCTCTCCTCTTATAATCCACACATTCTCCAATAAAATAATATTACACGTAAACTCTTTTTCTTCATTTTTAACCACATATTCTTCAGAAAAATACTATGCTAAAAATTATAATCTCAAATAATGAGGGTCGAATGGGAGGCGTGATTTACAATTTTTGGGAGATCATTTGAAAAACGTTTGGAGACTTAATTGCAAACTTTCAAATCTTTCATTGGATCAAGTATGGATGATTGAGAAATGTAGATGACCAATTTATAATGATTTAAAGGTGAAGAACCCAAAATGCAATTAGAAAGAGGCTGGAGGTGAACAAAAAAAGGAATACATGGACCAAAATGCACAACGAGAAGAAATTTCGCTAAGAGTGCGCCCTTGTGATCGCATTGGTAAATCTGCCAACTCATGCAACTTCTTCTCATGGCCTCTGCAATCACAGGTGGTTATACAATACGAACGCATAGGTATTCCTGGTAGAAAAAAATTAGTTTCCTTATTTTGTTTAATATGTTCTTAGAAACGGTTTACGTTAGAATTAGAGTGTAATCCGAATTCTATTTGGAAGACTATTTGAAATGTTCTTTGAAGTCGGTTTGAAAATTCTAATTGAAGTGTATTTGTGAATTCTAGTTAGTATTCAATTTGGGAGTTATGTTGAGATTTTCAGAATTTATGTTGGAATTGAAGAACATTTAAAGGAGTCCAATTTGTAATAGAAGAAGAAGAAATCATGCAAGGAGAACGAAACAGTGAGCGGTCTCATTCTAGTGCCCAAAACAAGAGATTCAACGCTCGATGTCCGCTAGGCGTCCGCTCTAGCGATCGGCCACCATTCAATAACTCTCATTCAAGAAAGATTTGATCGCATTTTTTTGGCAATTTTTTAATCTTGTTTATAAAATAATGGGTTTATATTGTTGCATTCAGTGCTCACTTCATACATGTTTTTTAGATATACGATATTGTATAGTTATGATACTCTCACCATTGAAAAAGTTTATGATGCACCGTTTTCAAATGAGAAAATGAAGTATCTTGTTGGAACTGAGACTCCTAAAGATAGCCTTGTTGGTAATGGTGGTTATGTGAGGGCAAATTAAGGTCAAATTACAATAATAAAATCTATAATTATTACAAAAGATGGGGGCAAATTAGGAAGAATTGTTATAAGTTACAGAAAAAGAAAAAATTGGTTGTTGCAAATCAAAAGAAAAAATAATTAGAAACTTCTGGTGAAGCCAGAATTGTAGAAGATTGCTACAAATATAGAGAACTTTTAGTTATTTTTTATAGACTTCAAACCTGATGAGAATTGAATTTTTGATACATCTTGCAATTTACATACGTGTCCTAAACGGGATTCGTTTTCAACATATGAAAAGTTTCCAAATGTATTGTGGTAATGAGAAATAATTCACCTTGTAGGATTGCTAGTATTGGAATAGTTGGAATTAAGATGATTTATGGGACTATTATGACACTTGATGATGTGAGACGCGTTCCTGATTTGAAGAAAAATCTTATCCCTTGAGTACTCTTGATTCAAAAGAGTACAAGTACACTTATTCAGTGGAGTGTTGAAGGGACAAAAAAGGTCCCGGTATATGTCTTGCTTAGTTTTACAGAATCTTTGGTTATTAATGAGTAAAAGTTAGGGACTCGTGTGGATTTTGAGTTTGGTACAATACCGTTGGAGTTTGGTTTATGATCCACATTAAAGAATGTATCTAAGTGGAATTTAGAAGTTATGGATAATGCCGCTGTGCCATGTCACCAAATGTGCCATTATATTCAATTACTAGAGATAGACTCAGAAGGTACGGTGAAGCTGATTTAGTAGCTTATGCTTTAATTACAGTTGAAGGTGTTAAGTCTCGCAAAAAAACCTTCTACGGAAGCATTTTATGTTGATTATGTTACAGGGAATGTTTCGGTTCTTCTTGGTAATTATTAAGTTATTTACGATTTTATTGTTCGTGGGGATAATTTCAGTAACTTTGGTACCCAATGTAATCCTACCGAGCAATGTTTGAATTCAATTGATTTTTTTTTCATTTGTTGAGTTTTCCCTAGTTGGATTTTGTGGAAGAGGTGAATAATATTTTTATTGGAAGATTTTTTGGTGGAAAATTTTTGGTTGAAGAGTTAAGTTTTATATTTTACAGTGAAATTTATCTCCAAATGGAGAACTTTTTGAAGTTTTGTTTATTATGGTGGAATTGGTTCAAGTTAGAGATTTGTTAGAATTAGGGTGTCATCCGAATTTTATTTAGAAAATTGTTTGAAATTCTATTTGAAGTCGGCTTGAGAATTCTAGTTGAAGTCTATTTGTGAATTTCAGTTAGAATTCAATTTAGGAGTTTGTTGGAATTTCAGAATTTGTCTTGGACTTGAAGAACACTTGAATAAGTCAAATTTCCAATAAGAGAAGAAGACATCATGAAAGGATAAGGGAATGGTGAACTGGCTCTCACTCAAGCACCCAAAATAGGAGATTTAACGCTTGATGTCCGCGAGGTGGCCGCTCGAGCGGCAACCATTGCTCAATAGCTACGAGATCGCCGCCATAACCGAGAAAAATCTGTTCACATTTTTGATAATTTTTAAATCATATTTTATTCCAAACACTCCATTATTGTATACTTGTTATAGTTGAACAACACCACACCACGCATATATGAGGAGTAAACCTCTAGAAAAATCAATTCTTACATTATACACAATAATTTGTAATTCTCCATTATTGATATTAATAAATTCTACTATTTTGCCCGTGGTATAATTTTACCACGTAAATTTTGTTTTCTTGTGATTATTATTTTCATATTGTCATATTATATTCGTTTCTTTATTTACTAATAAAGTGGTACAGGTTCGATACGTAATTTTCTAACAGTTTAAGGCATAGTTTTTTTTAAAACCTAAATCTAATCTTCATCTACAATTCAAGGAGTAAGCTTAGGACTCTTGTACATAAAAGATACATACACCACATATTCCATAGAGAGCCATTGATACAAATTCCATATTCTTTGCAAAGATTCGAATAAGCTTTTGTTACAAGACACCAAATTCGTGTCTTTTCATACATTATTACTTGAAGCTGAAGAAGAAGGAGAAGAATGCATCCAAGGAGATAATTCAAGAACACTAGAAAAAAATCAAAATTCAAGATTTTTTCCGTCCTTCTCAATACTTTATTTTTCGAGTGATATTGTATGGTGCTATTGTAATCATATAATACTGGACTAATTTTATAGATGGTCTTCTAGATGTTTTTATACTAAATTCAGTTGACGCTTAAATATTTATTTGGTTTAAATACTTGTCAAAATTTTAATAAATTTCAATTAATTTACCACTAATTGAATTGATATATAATTTTATTGATATTCGGGAGAATGAAGAAGAACTCAGCACAAGTAGAAATTATTGTGAGATCTCATAGACGTAATGGATTATCTATACTTTGCATGATCTAATTAATATTATTGTTATTTAATGCATCTTATATGTTCACATTCGGAATATGGATATTATCAGATCATATATGAGGATAGATCTAATACTACTACTCGAGGAGCGTTTATCTTCAAGTTCGAATATACATCATCAAAGTCTTGAATTGATATTAAGATGTATGATTATAGGGATACAGTGTCCCATTGTTTGTTCAATTACTTAAGTTCATAAATGTTTCCTACCATTTAGTAAATTTGGTTAGATAATTAGATTAGACTTAGACCGTTAATATCATTTATCACATATCTATTGCGTGCTTATATTCATTTATAGTTATGTTAGTTGGAAACTAGAATAAATACTTACTTCTTGTGGGATCGATACTTGGACTTACGTCTTTATTTTTTGTTTACGATATCATATACTTTCAGTATATTAATATTATAAAATCAAGAACAAATTTTTGATATCGTTGTTGGGAAATTTAGTTATTTAATTAAGTTTTTGTTAATTCTAGCTCTAATTGATTTTGTTTAGTTGCTTTACATGTTTTTCTTGGTTTCATTGGCATGAAAAGAGAGAAGTAAATAAGTAGCAAAGCAAATTGCAGTGATCGACCCGACATGGATGACGAAGACATGCTTGTTGTAGATATTTTCAATATGCAACAAGTTGTTGACGAAGACATTCTTATGGGAGATTTCTTCGCCAAGCAAGGATTTTGAAACAATGTGATATAATGTACTTGCAAAATTTGACGATGATAACTTGTCACTGGGTTTAATATGGAAATCCAATTTGCTGATTTTTCGTGAATATCACTTGAACGAATTAGATGAGGAAGACTTGCCCTTAGAAGCATTGTGGGGATTACCGGGCTTTGGTCGAAAATCATAATAGTAATAATTTCACTAATCCTCAAGAAAGGAGATGCCCCATAAAGATTTCCTCATAAAATTTCCCAAAGTTTTGAATAGAAGATCAATCATTCAACCCAAGAAGATAACAACTAACGATGAACCAAACGAAGCATTGACATTCAATAAAGTTGAAATTTTCATGAATCCCCTGACTTCATTGTTTGCCTTAATATTGATTTTATGATTAAGGCCGATACGGATGTAGAAGTCTTTATAGTCGAGTTCGAGTTGGGTGTAGGCATTTATTATGAAAGGGCAACTTAACGGTTTGGATTACAAACAAGGAGTGGAGCGAAGTCAAGTTATGAAAATTAAGCAAGCCATCAATAGCATTATTGAGAGTGTTTTGAGAAATTGTTGCAAAAGTTGAGCTAGGGCTTATTTGGAGGCAACTCAATTATCTAACCATTTTATTTATTTTGCTTTTGGTAATTCCATTACATATAATGAGATAGGATTGCATTTAGTACTCAAACACATTTACTTATTGTCAAGTATGATTTTCTATTTTTGGGGCAGCATTTCTAGTATCACAATCAAGCCAATTTGCCTCTCATCCCACACTCCCAATTGATTAGAATTAGCTTTAACTCATATATGATTATATTGATAACGAATTATCATTTCTTTTTTTAGATATGATTGAAACATGTTGCAAAGCGAACAAAGGAAAAGGAAGGAGGATACTTCTATAGACAACGGTATTTTTAACATTTTAAAGCTTATTTTGTGAAGATATTGAGGACAATATGGGGTGTAATAACTTTGTTATATTTATTTATTTATATGATTTACCATAAAATTCAAAAGAATATTAAAAAAATTAAAAACATTTATGTGTGCTTGTGTGATTTGGATAGCTTTGTCTTCTAATTGATGAAATAAAACTGTTGATAATTTGTGAGTTATGACTTGATGGTGAAACTTTTTTTCTTAATTTGATCCTTAATCGTGTGAGATTGTATTATATTGAACATAATTGTCATGAAATTTGTTATGCATTATTGAATTAGGTATATTGATACAATATGTTGAATTGATTTAAATTGAAAAATCAAGATCAAATTAGGACCACAATCACTTAACCTGAAGATTAGTTTGAAGGTAGTTGATCTGATGTTGGGAGGTATTTAGATATGTATTGATTATGTGCGTGTTGAATATTTGTGTGGAGTGCTTTCGGCAAACAAGTGAACCTACGTACTACGTAGTAACTATACACTAGATGCTTGATCTTGTTCAAAAATAAATAAAATGTATTTGTACTAATCGTGGTATGTTAAGAAAAAAGATGCATACATTATAGTGTTTAGTTAGTCTTAAGTAGTTAAACACATTCATCATTAGTTTAGAAGACGATCTATCGAAAATGAGTTAATTGTTTGAACATACATTTGACTTTGCATAACGTAACATTTCATTCACTGAACTTTAGTTTACGCCCCATTAATCATTGAACTTTGAAAAATTGCACTCCATTACTCGCCAGATAACTTCAGTCTAGCTCAATTGCCTACATGGATAACAGTTTGCACATGTGGTCGTTAAATTGGTCCATCTCAAAAATGAATTGCCAAGTCACTAATACCAAACCCCAAACATGCAATTCAAATTTGATAGCGTGAGATGAAAACTTCATTCCAAAAGAACGAAATCTTCATCTCTCAAACCAGAGTTTCCCAAATCCACGTGAACCCTAACCCACAAATTCAAAATTAATCAGAAATTGAAGGCTCTTAAAGGGTGATTCTTGAAACTGTTGACATGGAGTGAACAAACGGAGGTAATAATATCACTGGCCTTGTAATGCAACTAAGATTATCGAAACATTTCCTTTTATTGTTCCAGGCTTCGATTTTGTTGTTCTAGGCCGGTTGTTCAGGAAAATGTTCCCTTTTATTGTTCAAGACTCCGATTTCACTTTTGAAATGGACCTTCAACAATACAATTTAATGGTTCAACAATACAATTGTTCAATCTTTTTGGGAGAGTAAGGTTCTAGATCGTGATTTCACTTTTGAAATGGGTAAGTCGTATTTGGTATTAGTGACTTGGCAATTCATTTTTGAGATGAACCAATTTAATGGCCACGTGTGCAAATTGTTATCCACGTAGGCGATTGGGCTAGACGGAAGTTACCTGTTGAGTGATGGAGTGCAAATTTTCAAAGTTCAATAAGTAATAATGTGCTAACTAAAATTCAGTGAGTGAAATGTAACGTTATGTAAAGTTGAGTGTGTATTCAAACAATCAACTCGAAAAGAAAACTACATATACTGTAGAGCGAAAATTACCTCTGAAAACCAAAAAAATCCCAAAACAGAAGATGGACAATGAAAAATATAAGGAAAACAAAAAAAATTAACCAAAGTGTATTGATGCAATGCAGAACAAATATAAGCCATGTTTTTGTCCTGTTAAGCCTTGAATTTGTATTTGACATAACCTCCCTCATCTAAGACCGAGCCTGGGCACCCATGGGCCAGCCCAACACTATGCGTCGGCCTCCATTTTGTAATGATGTACTCCACCCACTCCCAGATCTCACCTTTTTATATTCCCTTTTCAACCCTAAGACTCATCATTTCCCAGCGTTGTTCTTCGCTCTTTGCCCTAAAAACCCTAGTACTGTATCTAAAACCCCAACTTTCACTCTTTCATAGCAATGGAGTTTTGGGGTAATCGTCTCTCGTTTTGCCATTTGGCTATCTTACGTATCTATCTATTTTTTGATAATCGCATACATCATTCTTTCGTTTTTTTTTTTGGTTGATTCTGGCATTTTTTTTTCTTTTGCGTTGTTCACTAAGGATTTGCTTTGTTATAATTAGTTCTATTTGTGCTCTTTTCCGTATGTATGTATTTTACATATCGTGATGCTATTACTGTACAGCTTCGGTTTCTTAAGCGTTCGCAAATGCCGAAATATTATATCTACATCTATGGTGAAAGTATCAGAATGGATGATATTCGTCGTCGCCTTTTTTTTTTTTCGAAAATCGGACCCTGGAAACGCACACACTTATTCTGAATGTATGTTGTGTATCTTCTCAGTGTACAAACTTGTGATATGGTAGATTCTGAAACTAGATGTGTGTGCAATATTGGTACACTGCATATCAATTTTAATGTTCTGTGGTAACTTCTTGTTGTCACGTGTGTTCTTTAGTTTATTGATATTATTTTCACATTGCAGTTAGTTTTTAATACCTCAGGAAGAACATACTGATTTTTTTTTTTTGGTTTTCACTGTCCAAAACTGAAAATTTGAATAATTAGTAGAACAATATTGTGGTATGTACCAGATATTGAAAAGCTATGATGATTTGAGATATTTCAATGTTGACAATGTCTTGCTTCCTCACAATTTACTACATTATGCTGCAATTGATTTATGAAAGAGATTAAATGATCTGTATAGATTCAGCTCAAATTATTTATTGCAGAACGTGTCTTGAAGAAGCAATTGTCTTGAATAATTTGCTTTCAACTTTGCAGTTGTTAGATCTCTGTTAATATTATATTCTGGCATTAGATTTTATTATCACTTGTCACCCTCCGATTTTGTCGAAACCATACTCAGTCATGTTATTTTCCAGGAGCTGAGGTGAAGAGTGGAGAGCCCCTCCTGGTTGTGCCTGGCGAGGGCATGGTTTTGCATCTCTCTCAGGTATGATGGGAAGTTTATTCTGCATGAATGCTTTTTCTTTTGTAATTCATTTCCTTTTACCTTGAAAATATGCTTCTTTCTGCAGGCTTGTCTTGGTGAGCTGAAAAAGGAGAAGGGAAATGAATCTGTCTGCTTGTTTGTAAAAGTTGATGGAAAGAAACTAGTTCTAGGAACATTGTTTTCTGAAAAGTTGCCTCAGCAACAATTTGACCTGGTTTTTGATAGAGACTTTGAGTTATCACACAACTGGAAAAATGGAAGTGTCTACTTCTATGGTTATAAAGCCAGCAATCCTTTTGAAGAAGAATATCCTTTTTATATGCCTGTGCAAATATTTTCCTTTGTTTACTTTCCTTTTAAAGATTTTTGCTAAGATTTTGGTTCCTCGTGTTCCGAAAATGGAGAAATACTGTATTCTAGTTTGGTCTCCTTGACCAGAATTTTTGCGTCATTACTGAATTGGAGGACGGAGAATCTGGTGAGCATCTATCTCTCCCATAGCCCCTTACCTGTTTTTCATACATCTTTCCCTTTGTATACAAGTTTTTTTGGTGTTTTTCGTTAGCTAGGGACTGACATGCTCCTATCATTCAGATGAATCTGAACCTGACGAGGCTATTCCGCTTACTCTTGCAAATAATGGTATAAAATATCGTGCGAACTGCTATGCATAATGATTAAGCTAAACTTCTGTAATAAGATTTTATATACATTTTCAGGGAAATCAGAGGTAATTGTTAAGCAAGAGAAACCTGCTGTACCTCAGAAGTCAAATGTTGCCAAAGACAAGGGTTCTGCTGCTGGAAAGCAAAAGGTGAAGATTGTGGAGCCAAGCAAAGAGGACAATCCGGAGGATGATGATGAAAGTAGTGACGAAGATTTAATGTCTGAGGATGATGATGATTCCAAGGTATGCTTTTTAACATTTAACTTTGCACTTTAGTTTAAATATATATTTATTTTCATTATAGAAATGCGTCTATGTTTCAGCATGTGGTAATTGTTAATTCATTGAAGATAAACAACACCCCCCCCCCCCCCCCCCCCCC
>CAIGRB010035927.1:36286-54168 GCA_903798255.1 Fraxinus quadrangulata | reverse complement strand
AGAAGTGAACAGCTAAAGCTCTGCTTCCTCTGTTTAAAATCTCAACGTTTTTATGTAATTCATATTTATTCTTGCTTTTGCCTATTGAAAGTGATTTATCACATGTAAAATTTGAATGTTCTTTAGAAGTAGTGATGTTCTACGTCGATAATTTCATGTTATGGTAAATACAAAGATTCTTTGTACGATTTATGTTGGTTTTATGTCACGGTGATGAAGATTCAGAGCATTTCTTTGAGCTAGCCTATGTTTGACTCTGTTTATAACTCAGCCATTTTTTTCAACACATTTCGAGGTTACCACAAGTACTACTAATTTATCCACCACTCTTTTCTATCTATATATAATTTAAACCGTTCATACACTTCCCGAACATACTTTTAGACGAAATACGTTTGTGTTATTACAAGCTATGCTGTCCCTAATGTTTGCTTTGAATAAAGTTTATTAAGTTGATTCAGGATATGTAAGAACACTGTAACCAGGTGGTGTTGTGAGGAGTTAAAGTTGTAATCTGTGATGAGTCTTTGGAGACGAGATTTCGATATTTTTATTGTGGAACTCTTCTATTCAATCAGTTGCATAATATTCTTTTTATATGCATTGGTTGATGTCCTATATACAAACAATTTCGTATATATTTCAGGATGAGGATGACAGCGGCGACTCTGACGATGAATCTGATGAAAGTGATGAAGAGACACCAAAGAAGGTAGTGTGTAATTTCTTCCATGGTTTTCTTTCATGTTCCAAAGCCGTCGAGGGGTTGTAGTTTACCCATCGATGCTTTTTTGCTGAAGATTATAGTTTGCCTGTTGATGCTTCTTGCTGAAGGTTGTATTTAATGAGTTAATGATTCTTTATTTTGATGAAGGTTGAACCTAGCAAGAAAAGACCTGCAGAGTCAGCTGCCAAAACACCTGCAACAGATAAGAAGGCAAAAGCAACACCACAGAGAACTGGTGATTTGTCTTGTCCTTTATTTACAATTTATTTTTCTTGTCTACAGAAGGACTATATTTTACATTAAGCCTCTGTTTGATAGAGATTTTTTGAAAAGTGATTTTTTTTTTTTTTTTGGGGAGAATGTGTGGGTTTTTATCAAGGAAAAGTTATGAACTCACGTGCATAATTATTTTATCTGAAGAATGTATGGTTATATATGAGTTTGGGAAAGAATGAGTTTTAGAAAATGGGGCCTAATAGGGACTAAATAATGCACTTGCACAGAGATTTTGTTTTTGGTTTTCATGGAAATGTGTCCAAGCAAACCCAATTTTAGTCTGATGGATCATGGATGTTGCACGTTATTGAGTCTCATTGCTGACAGGATTTTTATATTGAAACCTATATTGCTTTTATTCTTCAGTCTCTTCTATTCTTCTCTCTGGACTGATAAATGTATAATTTTCTAATAATCTAGATAGCAAGAAAGGTGGTGGCCATGTGGCCACGCCCCACCCCTCTAAACAAACGGCGAAGACTTCTGCCAACAAGCCAAACCAGCAGACTCCTAAATCAGCTGGATCACATACCTGCAAGAGCTGCAACAGGTATGTTTTGAAGTTGGATCACATACCTCCTAAATGACAGGTTTGACAACGAATATGTTTTTTTGAATTTTCCCTTGCAGGACATTTAATTCTGAGAATGGGCTGGAGTCCCACACGAAGGCTAAGCACAGCGGTGGAAAGTAATTTTAATTGGACATGTTTTGGGATTTTGCAATGTAGTTGGTGATTTGGCGGAGTTCGTAAGGCAAGTGGTATGTTATATGAGGTTTTGGTTCTATGTAGAGTTGAGTGGATTATTTTGGGCTCCTACAGTCCAATTATCAAGTTTTTGTGCTTTGTTGATTGGGATTTCAGACTGTTTACATGAATATTGTCTTATAACATTCTATTGCCCTGCTATCTTGGAGTATCTCTATACTATAAAATGAAATGTTACTTAAAAGGTAAACGTAGGGGGGTTAAAATAAATGAAAGGTTGAGGAGGTTTCAGTTTGCTTTTATAATTGTAAAAAGCCGAGTGAAAAGTGAATAATACTTAACCCAAAGTCCGGTTAAATTTAGTCCTTGTTTGTTTATGATTCCTCAAAAATTCCTTTTTTTTAGACTTATTTTTAACTACACATAGGATATTTTGCACGTAAATTCAAAAAAATTTCGTACTTTTTTAACCATGCGTTCTTCAAAAAATCACAATTTTAAAATTCATTTCTCTCCAAATATTCTTTATATGTTTCTGAAAACTTGTTCTGCAAAAAGGTAAACCTGTTAGTCATAAATTATATGAAAAAATAAAAAAGAAGCCATATTTTTGAATTGTAAAAATTCCGTCCGACCCAATTTTTTGTGCTTTGTTTGGATGAGATTTCTGATTATCGACATGAATGTTGTCAAACTGATAGATATCTTTAGATAGGATTTTGCTACATGTATATCATGGGTGTTATAATGTTACATGATATATCATTTGTTAGTTTAAACAACAGTCAATTTTGTCATCCAACAATTTTCTTCTACATTATATTCCCAACAATTTTCTTCTACATTATATTATGTAATCCCGTGTTTACGATTTTGATGTACAAGTAGCAACCTTCAGATAACATTCTGATACTGTGCTACATTGTAACTTTTGTAACACTGTCACACGGTCATTAAAGTGGAGTTGAAATCTGAGCAATAATTTATGCTCCAACATGCTCCCCTATGTTATCTCTGTGATTGCTAATGTCGTCTCCTCTTTTCTCGTCTTTGAGAAAGACTTCAGCGAGGACGTTCTATATGTATATTTGATGACAAGACTGTCTACCCAAATCCCGAGTTGACAATGGTTGAAGATTGATAAAACTGAATGCAACTCCTAATTCTGCCAAACTAAAAGCATGAGATCATGGATCAATTTGTTCTCATTGGTCCATGGAGATAAAAATAACTAGGATAGATTGTCCAAACTAGTGTTTGTATCAAGACATCTACACGGATTATGGCCGGCCGGCCAGCCGGTGGTGGGTTAACTAGGATTCAATATAGGAAGCATTTCTTCCACTATTGTCTCTCTTTTCTAATTCATACAAAATGAAAGCATCCAATCTCGCAGTTTCCAATGGTTAGAGTCGAAGCCTCATTTTTAAGGTAAAGAAGCCATTTCCACACTACTTAAAAGGTTTGTGAGCCCGACTCTAATTTTCTCTTTCAAAAAATAATAGCGACATAAATGAATTGCACTGTTACAAAAGAATCAAACGTTTGTATGGCTGCCCAACTCACGATACTGTCAATAAATAAACAAGCATAGCAATATTTTCATCAACCAAAGCAAATTTGCTGGAACTTATGGTACAAAGACTGGACAAGAATGTAGAGTTTCCATAGCACTATTGGGGAAGAAAGTCCATAAATTTTCTTAGATGGACACACCAGAAGTACAAGCCTGATAAAGTTTACTGCTAACACATAACCACAATTGTCCTGGTGATAAAAACCCATTTTCCCTTAGAATAAGCATTATGACAACAAATCGATTTCTTTGATTTCGCCACATGTGAATAGGGTAATCTCTCTCCAGAGAGAAAAAGCGCCAACCTGCACACAAATACCACTACAAAAAAATGAGGCATGTTCAGAAGCTGGAGTACCCAACGGTGCAACTTGAAAGCGTGTATTACGTAATTCTGCATATCAAACATTCGCAGAAGATATCGACCGAGATTTCTCAGAACAAACAAAACAAGAAACAAAATATAGAAATATAAATCACCAATAAACTAAGCCATCTCAGGGACTCTCTTAAAGGATTGGACTGTAAGAAGATATACTATGGAGTTTTAGAAAAAAAAAATGAGAAAATGAGATATAACAAAGATATGCTCAAAGAAAACGAAAAACAAATTGATAAAATAATGTAATTGTAATAGTGTAATATACTCGAGGACTTCTACTTCCTCAAATGGACAACTTGATTTTTGAAGACCAGTTGATTCTTACAACTGATTGCAAAGTTGGATCATTATCTCAGAGAGGTAAATCTCATACCTACCTAATTAATGAGGGACTTCACTAAGCTCACAGTAGATTTTTCGTTACCAGTGAAGTGAAATTAGGTTGTAGTTGTATAGAGGTATCTGAACATATCTCGAGGATTCCCTAAAAGCACTCAGGTCTTCTTTTTCATCTCCGACTACTGGATAGTTTCCACAAACACAGTCCCACTTCTTATTCAATTCATCAAAAGTTATCTTAGAATGAAAAACAACTCTCGTACTTATACTGAAAGTCCCTAACCAAACATATAGAAAATTACCTAATAGTAATTAAGGAAAGAAATATGGAAAACCACTCTAAATAATTGTAAAATAATTCTTATTCTAATCGATTGCAAGTTTTTTCTCTAAATAGTCTTCTAATAATATATCAAGGATCTCCATCAATAAGCTTTGGAAATCTTTGTTAAAAAATGTACAGATGAAGGCAAAGAACAGAATCTGGCTGACCAGGGGTTAAAGAAGTGAAATAACCTTTAAAATATTCAAGACAGAACCCACTCCGTTTTTCATTTAAAGTAAAGGATTCCATTGGATTAGTCAAAAATAAACACACATATTTGAGGGGAAAAAAAGAACAAAACAGAATCACTGATTTTTTTCCTGTCTTTTAACGAGTTCAAGAAATAGAGCAATTACAATCCTTGTGTTTTCCTGCTTACATCTTAAAACCATAGACTAAGGATGGCACAAGTATAGAGAGAAAGGAGACTTACGATGCTTTTTTCAATTATCAAAGGTTCATCAGTATTCACTAAAGGGAGAAATAAGCAATTATGCTTTTTCGATATCTCAGGACAATGAACTTTGTTCCCAACAAACCAAGTTTAGCAAGAGAAATTTCACTTAAGGATAATAAAAATGAACATGGCAGACAATTTTGATTAAAAAGAACAAGAGAACAAACCGTGAATGCTGAAAGCAACTTGATCAGTGGTCGTAACTTCCATTTCCCTGCTTTGGTGAGCCTGGTGACCGTATATTCTTGTGATTAGACTGGCTTTCACTATGTTCAAAGCCATTGCTATTGTCATTGACGTTACCCCTAGCAGATTCAGCCTGATCTCTTTCCCTATTCCACTGCTCTATCTTTGCCCTTCTCTCCATACTGCTTTCCCTAACTGGACTCCTGTTTCTCTTTCCCCCAGGACTTCTGCTTCGTCCACCTCTGCGACCAGGACTTCTGCTTCTAGGCCTCCTGCCTTTATCATGATGGCGGTGGTCGTTTCTTCTTCCAGAACCATGGCCACCACGTGAATGATTCTCATAATCATGCGGGTGAGGACTACGGCTTCTGCTTCTACTGCGGCCATGCCTTCGTCTACTCCTCCCAAATAACTTCCTCCTCAGCTCTCTTCAACCAATACAAAAAAATAAATTGGCAACTTACATCATAAATGGAAAGAGAACACTTCAATTTCAAACTAACCGGTTTATCTTTTTCAAATGCATGAAATTGCAATATCCACCTCGATTGCATTCATTTTCCTCATACTGCCTACATGTGGCTTCACGAAAATCCGTCACAGGGGAGAAGTCAACAATAATGGGACGCCCTAAAAGTTTCAAAATTTATTCCGGTAAGTGAGAATGAAATCAAGCAGACAATAATAATTAAATGTAACTGTTGTAACTGTTGCTAACATTACAAAGCGATGCAAGTCAAACTAATAGAGTGAAGCAATTAATAAATACATATGAAAGAGAACATTTGTTTGTATTTTCTTAAAAAATTAGGTCCTGCAACCTTTTAGAACCTGCTCCTCTTTCACCAGTGCAACCCAAATTTAAACTAACTTCAACAAGAATGTCTAGTCACAAGTACAGAACTTGAATATCTACATCTTTTGTCAAATTAATTATATCAATCATGCTACATGTACATTATCTTTTACATCATTATTTACATTGTGCCACGTGACAACACACCATTGAACAATTTAAAAAAAAAAAACATATCCCCCCCAACAATTTTTTGAAAACAAAGGGAATGTAAACAATAATGTAAATGAATGAATGTACATTTAACATTATTGTAATTATATATAGACAGAATGTTTTCTGAATGAATTTCGTCACTTTGACAAAGAAATTTAACAGGCAGTGACGTAATTCGAGGTGACAACAAATGATTTAATGAAAGAGCTGACTGTGTTTAAAAAGTCCAATGATGGAATGCCATGTGCCAAGTAATCTAGCACTGCAGCATGATTGTTTCTGAATTAACTTGTGAGATACATCTTGTCATTTCATTCTTAGATCAAATTACTTGGTATATTTACAAAAACCATTTGAGCTTGGAACATTGCTAGGTACATCTATTGGATATCCAGGATAGACAAGAACCTTAGAACGCCCAGTACTTCATCCTTCCATAGAAAAAGATGCTAATTATATGTTTGACCTTTTGTGACAAATGGACTAAATCTGTTGAAGGGTGATGTAGGAATAATGCAGACAAGCAACACTATTGCTATTGCTTTATCTACAAATTAAAAAAATTGAAACAAAATCTTAAACCTAAAGATAAATGATTGTATAACAAAATGAATAGAACTAGCCTGCGTAAAACCTTCCGCTAAGATTCTGAAGTGCACTGGCTGCATGGTCTTCCTCTCTAAATTGGACGTAAACATTACCAACCATATGATCAGCCAAGTTATCGCAGATGTTGAGGCTCTGAAGATCTCCATATTTGCTAAGCTCCTCGAACAAATCTTCATAGAAATCCTGCATGTTAAAAAAATAACCATTTAATATAGTAATTTTGAATTTTAAAAACGAATACAGAATATTCAGCCCAATAAAAATATTATCCATGCCATAAGACTTTAAGGGTTGTTTGACGAAGCTTTTGATAAAAGTTTTAGCAATGTAACGTGTGGTTACAAAGTTGATAAAAGTTGTGGATCCCATAAAATTTGTAGTTAAAATTACAGTTTGACATAATTTTAGCAATGTTTTATCAAATAAGCATGATTTTTTTCAAAAACACACTGTAAAATGGGATCGCGAGTCTACTGCATTTCCAAACTTAAATTAGTTTGAGCCCAAATATAAAAACATGTGTGCGCGCGTGTATAACACAACCCCCAAAAAAAAAGCAAAAGCAAAAACAATAACCTAAGTGAATTGTGTCTTTTGTCCACTAACTAAGCAGTACTCAGTCACCCATAAAAATCAGCTCAAAACTTCTCAAGTAGTCATACTAGTTAAACAACACAAAAGAAACTATGCACTTACTCCTACACCTCAAATATCATATATCAACAGCTAATTACTCTAGTGCCAATAAACTCAGCACAAAAGCAACTTCGCAGTTCAATGGGGCCAAAAAATATCAATCATAAATCAGTCTCCTACAAATCGCAGATGTAGACACACGATAAACCATTCAAAGCCACATCCTTGTAGACAGATATGTGAGCATTCACCACCTGTTTTCCGTTATGCCCACTTATATTCTGTTATTTACAATACTCTGAGAATACTCCTCCATCCATGTTAGTTTACTACAATCATAGTTTAAATGGGCCTAGTCGGATAGTGAGCGAGGCGTAAGCTTCAAGACAAAACAATAAAATATTTAAAATAATATAAAAATACAAAAAAAAAAATGCTCATAATAAATCATAAACCACCTTAAAAAGTCTATAATAAAACAACAAATTTAGAAGTCTAACTTGGAAACAAATACAAAATAGATTAACAAAGCATCAAATAAAAAATTTTGAGTGAGTAATCACGAAACAAATTATAATAGGATCTTGAGGGGATCATCAATACCATCCTCCTCATCAGTATTAGTTTCTTCTCATTCATGATCCTCCACTAGCTATCACGTATTTTCCTTTCCCTTCCATGTAAATATAGAAAAAAGAAACTAAACAAAAAACTCGTAAAACATTCTAGATAATAAAGAAATAGAAAGCAAGGCCAATAACAAAATATCCACAAACGCGACAAATGAGTATAACATTTCAGTCCCCTTGAGGTGTACACCAGTAAATGTGCCTCAAGATGTAGCTTGTAAGCTTTGAGGCATGTTATGAAAGCCTCACATTAGGTAGGATTCGAGGTACAAGCCTCAAATAGATTTTCTAAACAATAACTAAAATTAATAAAAATAATATTCCCACAATAGCCTCTGAAGTCATTTTCACGAACCATGAAGCATCACATAATACACCAAGTGTATGTTTGTTAAGAAGTATTATTAACTTCTTTTTCTTATACAACCAAGGTGATGTTAATTATAGTATTTGCAAAAACCAACTTTTTTGGTGATCCAATCTTAAATAAGATTAATTGGCTTATCTGACCTACTTTTAATAATCTTACCAAGTTGACCATATAATTCCTAAATTGTGATTTCTCCTTTTTGTTGTTTCTGACTATAATATTACACCAGAGTGCGAGCACGCTTTTTCAGCAATCCAAGAGGCTGATTATGCAAATCCTACACCTAATTATATTACAAAGCATAAATACACAAATTCTAAGAAACTAGATTACATAAAATTGATCTGTACTTCAATGCATCCAGATAATCTTACCCGGACTTGAATCTCTCACACACAACAGATCATTCACATCAAATAAAATCATGCAAATTCTATGAATTTTGGAATTTTTAATTTTACCTCAAAATGGTTTTGGATTTGCTTAGGGTCAAGAGGCTGGCCCTGGGGATCGACTCCGGGAGTGATCATGTCAGGGCGCTGATACATGTTGGAAAGCACTATGGTTGGACTGATGCTCGGCTTCGTGTGGAGGCGCGAGCACCGGTCTCCGTGACGGCAGGCCCCAATCTTGAAGTAAAACGGGCAGTTCACCCTGTCCTTCTCCGTCCCGAAAATCGACGCCAAATGCTCTGCCATCTTCTTCAATTTCTTCGGTTTGCAAAGAACGAGAGATGGGGGTTCTATTTCGTTCTAGGCTAGGGTTTGTGTGTTTGTTAATTCAAATACTTGATTTAATTACGTAAATATGTGAATTGAAACAAAGAAGCTGGTTTGCCCGAGAGGTTAAGGGGGAAGACTTAAGATCTTCTGCACATAAGTGCGCATGGGTTCGAACCCCATAGCCAGCAAGTTTTATATTTCAGGGTAAATTTCAAAAAATTTTGGACAATTTATATTGACGTGAGACCACCTCTTTTTCTTTTTTTTTTCCCCGAATTGTATTGAAAGTCATTTGCTATTATCATATTTAAATACTAAACTTTTTTTAATGAACTTATATCCTTAATATTAGCACATCTTGTATTGAATGACATGTTTTGTCCAAAGATTCTGTGTGCTTTTAATTGAGGGATATATATCGAATCGTAAATTTATTTTTAAAAAAGATCAGATAGATTGCAGCTACCTAAGACGCTTAGACGCCCTTCACCAATCATGGTATTTCATCTAGTAAGTCCCAGTACTATGTTCTCAAAACTTCACTATAATAGAATAGGCAGGTCTTTTAGAGAAAAGTAGAATGTTGGGTTAACTCTATCTTATTGTGATTGGAGGTTGAAGCACTCTGATCCGATCTTCAAAAAATAGGTTAACAAAAAAAGGTGAGTCTGGTCTGGTGTAGCTAATGTGGCTTTCTCGATCTATAGTTCCTCTTTCTTTCTCTCTCCTTATTGGAGGTTGAAGCACTCTGATCCGATCTTCAAAAAATAGGTTAACAAAAAAAGGCGTGTCTGGTTTGGTATAGCTAATGTGGCTTTCTCTATTTATAGTTCCTCCCTCTCTCTCTCTCTCTCTCTCCCCTATTGATATAGCAAGGTATGATTCTATTGAGCGTGATACCCGCTTTTGCTTATTTAGAAATACGAGTGTCAAAATAAGTTTTTTTTACCCCCTCTTGATCAAGTTTGTATGAAAATTGTCGTATGTGCTAATTAATGAAAATTTCGTGATAAGAATACGATGAGAAAAGGCTGAGAACATAATTATGACGATGATTAAGGTTATGAATCGTTCATATAATTAAAATAAACAATTTTTTTTTCTTATTTATTCATTCACAAATTAGTATATTTTTAAAAATTAATCTTTCTATTTTCCCTTAGAAAGGATTAAGATTTATCCTATATTTTACTAGAAACTGGTTATTATACCTTTGAATTATAGTTCTTTATCGTTGTTTTTGTATTAATTTTGAATTTAGCCCTTGTTTAACTCACGTTTTTAAAAACTCATTTTTCAATTATATATTTAATAAGATCCACAATTTTTATTAATTTTTCGACTATATACTACATGAATCTTTACCAAAATCTATTAGAAATCTAATTTTTAGCTAAACAAAATAGGAATTCAATATAATATCACTATTTAGCTATAGTAAAATGCCCTTACATTGCCCCCATCCAAACTCACCCTTTATTATTATTTCTTATTTTATTTTATATTTTTATAGTTCAATCGTATTTAAAATAGATATTAAAAATTAAATAAATTATTAAACGTATCTTTTTATTCTCGCCCAAAAATCCCAGAACATCAAGAGCGAAGATCCAGAACAGATGTCTTAATCATATTTCACGTTTCAACTTCATTTAGACTTTTTGGCTCATTTATCCATTTTTGCCTCATAAAGATCAAGACCACTACACTGTCAATGAAAGAATTCAGCTCCGCTTGGCTTCNCAGAACATCAAGAGCGAAGATCCAGAACAGATGTCTTAATCATATTTCACGTTTCAACTTCATTTAGACTTTTTGGCTCATTTATCCATTTTTGCCTCATAAAGATCAAGACCACTACACTGTCAATGAAAGAATTCAGCTCCGCTTGGCTTCAAATTCCATTTTCGCCTCATAAACATCAAGACTTGCAGCCAGCCACCAACACAAAGTTGCCAAAGACAGTACATCACCAAAATAAACATGCCCTCAAATACAGAAGCCAAACATATAGCAGTAGATTCACAAGATTGCAATTTTCACTCAAAAAAGAGAGAGAGGAGAACTTTGATGCCCAGCCTTTAAACCGTTTCTTAGTTCAGCACTCGCTAAATATCCTTACAAAACTTTTTTGGTTGTTCAAAAGCAGGTACGCATTTATTTGCCTAAAGTGCTCTTCAGCCTTGGAATCGGTCAAATCTAGTAGGGCTCAACGGGTGCACGGAAGCTTGCTCCTGCATACACAGCCTCTGATCCAAGTTCCTCTTCAATCCTCAATAGCTAAAGACAACAAAGGACCATCAGAATGGCTCATTATTTGATTTAGATTAATTGATGCATGGCAAGAAGTCACTGTTTTACCTGGTTGTATTTTGCAAGACGTTCTGACCTGCATGGAGCTCCGGTCTTAATTTGTCCCTGGCATAACATTCAGCAACAAACAGATAAATACTTGAATTTACGGAGGAGAGCCTACCAAAAAGATTTTACCACACTGAAATAAGATTACCGTTGCCAAACCGACGGAGAGATCAGCAATGAAAGTGTCTTCAGTCTCTCCACTGCATATAATGGCACAAACAATTGTAAAATAAGTTCTATTCTCCAAAATATATCTTGTATCACACATGTAAATTTCATACCTGCGGTGACTGGCCATCACACCCCAACCAGCCTTCTTGGACATTTTTACAGCTTCAATACTCTCAGTCACAGATCCAATTTGGTTTACCTGTTAGCCAAGGAGAATGTTGCGGTTACATTTTACAATATGCTAAGAAAAAGAGCCAAGCACTGGACACAACTAATATTTTGATACCTTGAGAAGAAGAGCATTACAAGCTTTCTCATTGATTGCCTTCTCAACTCTCTAAACAATGAGAAGAAGTTAGAAAATAGTAATTATACTGTGTATTGGGCAATAAACTATAGCTCAAGAACCACTAGGTTATGCATTCAGAAAAGTATAAACCTTGGGATTGGTGACCAAGAGATCATCTCCCACAATCTGTACTTGAGCTCCAATTTCACCAGTTATCTTGGCATAGTGCTCCCAGTCATCTTGATCGAAGGGATCTTCAATGGATACAATTGGGTACTCAGAAACAAAGGATTTGTAGAGATCTTTGAGCTGGTCACCTGAAATTTTTTGCGAGCCATCGTTGTTCTGCAAAGACATAGTAAAAGTGATAAAATTTAGCAGTTACAAAAGGTTCCCACATTATAGTTCCCATGCTGTGCCCTGGTGCTTTCTGATGCACTTCTTATAATCTATATAACACAGAGAAGCAACAGATAGTGGAAACTTGCCTCTTCTTTGAAGTCCAAATCATAAGTCTTGTCTGATCCATAAAATTCTGATGCAGCAACATCCATTCCAATGACAACCTATGCAGAAGGAAGATGCAAGCTTACAAGTTTAATTCACAAGGTCGTGATAGAATAATTGCAAGGTGATGATAGAACAGTGAAGGAACTAAAGGAAGCAGAGGTGGAACTTACTTTTCCTGTATAACCTGCTTTGGCAATGGCTGTCTTGAGCAATTCAAGACCTTCTTTGTTCTCCTGAAATTGAACAAACATAATATTGTGAATTATCTATTGAAGAAAATGAAGGATGAAAATACTCGTACAACCAAAATACAATGTTCAACCTGAATGTTAGGAGCGAAGCCCCCCTCATCACCAACATTGGTAGCATCTTGGCCATACTTCTTCTTAATAACAGCCTGAAGTCAATGAAGATAAATGGCTAATAATCAAAATTAAGAAGCAAAAGAAACACTGTTAACAATATACTCGACGAATTTGGGAACATTTAATCTAACATCGGGATGACCCTACAAATACTAACTCCGAATTCTTTACGATAATGCAGTCATAAATGAGACAACCATTTTTCGTGGAAAATAGAGTTTTGAATAGTGATTTTTAGGAGAATGTGCAGTTAAAAAGTAGAAAAAAGTTTTGGATTTATGTGTAGAATATTATATAGTGTGAATGTGTGGTTGAAAATGACTAAATGAATATGTAGAAAAAAAAGAGTTCAAAAATAATGGCCGTCAAACAGGAGCTAAAAAAAATCTACTTACAAATTATGATACAGAAATGAAATCAGCCAGGTAGATTTCGGAAGGAATTTCTACAAAGAAATGGGTGTTACAAGTGCAACCATGCGAAGAAACATATCTATTTAAGGACCTACAGACATCTTTAAACAATGTCTACACTGTCCAATTATAGTGGATTAATGCTGGGTTAGAATATTTATAGATATTTAAATTAATGACCAGGAAATAAAACAAATGGGTAAAAAGGACAAAAAGACTCAGAAGTTATAACCCACCTTCAAATTATGATATACTTCAACACCCATCTTCATAGCCTCCTTAAATGAAGAAGCTCCAACAGGAAGAATCATAAATTCCTGCAACAAGAATTTTAAAAGGAAAGCTCAATTTTAGTAAAATACATTCGAACAAAATATGTTCATCTTTTATGCTGGATGACTTGCCTGCATGGCCAATTTGTTTCCAGCATGTGATCCACCATTGATGACATTAAAAGCAGGAACTGGCAAAACCAGCTTCTTGTTACCAGCTAGGTTCGCAATGTGCTGCACACAAGAAATGAAATTTATCAGGAAGACATTTAATAGATGCCTGAAGTCATGTGAAAAGCCTTCTGACTAGATTAAATCAAAGAGGCCAATTTTGATTAAAAAATGAAGTGTAGAGCTCAATGAAGACAAAGGATCTGTGAATACCTTGTAAAGGGGAATATTGAGGACAGCAGCTCCAGCTTTGCACACAGCAAGTGAGACAGCCAATATGGCATTGGCACCAAGCTGAAACAGCCACAGTTATAAAGCTCGTAAATATATTAACCAGAATATACAATGGAAAGTTTGTGTCAATAATCATTCATAATCAAAACACCTTTTGCTTGCACCAACCCCACTCATTCTGAGTTCCATCAAGTTGTTGAACCATGAAGTCATCGAGACCAGTCTGATCAGTTGGGTCCTGTAGAAGCAGAAACCATTCAACATCCATAAAACAAGAAGAAAAAATAACTGTACAACTACATAACTGATAAGAGCTTCGTCTTGCGATGACAAAAAACCAATGGTATTTACAGTGCAAAGGTTAAAAAGAAAGAATACAAATCAGAAATAGAATCCCATGAAATTTGATGAAACAAACCTTGCCAATGAGAGCAGGACCAATGATGGAGTTGACATTGTTAACGGCCTATATAAGAATAAAAGCATAAAAAAATCAGCAAATAACATCTCTTGGACTCAATCAACAAACAAAAAGTTAACCAGCCATTGCAAATACTTGCCTTAGAGACACCCTTTCCAAGGTAGTCTGATCCTCCATCCCTCAATTCAAGGGCTTCATAAATTCCTATAAAGTATTATCGTAAAAGTAAAATCAGTCTCAGGATGAGTATTTGCTGTTGCGGTGTCTCTCAGAAAGATAAATTTTTACCTATTTCTGTGATATGAAATATAGGGCGCCAAATCTTATAACTGAATCTCAACCAAACATGTTGACAGAAAATTAATTTCAATATTTTCATTGAGTGATTAATAGTCCCAAAACAAAAAAAAAATAGCTGATCTTATTAACTGAAAAAATGAAACCATCATAATTAATGCCCTTATATTATTATAAATTTTAGTTCATATTATCAGATTTTTTTATCTCTAGACAACAATCCAGAAAAATAAAAAAATACAATTATGCTAGTTGTACATTCAAAGCGTACATTAAGGTTGACATATGTGATGTGTCAAAATCTAAGCCATACATATGTGATGTGTCAAAATCTAAGCCATTGATTGTTTAAAGTGTGGTTAAAATCAATGCATAAAAAGTTGTGACCTCACCACAATATCAAACTTCAGTTACGTGTAGCAAGATTGTAAAAAATATAACGACAAACTGCGCGTGCACATGTTTTGCGGGAAACAGATCTTACCAGTGGAGGCACCACTGGGAACAGCAGCTCTTGCCCAAGTTCCATTCTTTAGATGCACATCAACCTACAGATAATCAACTAACCATTATCACTCGGGTACAATATATTTCCTACAATCCTGTAAATAAATTTATATACAAACTTATGCAATCACATCATTTTCAAATAAAAAACCACTTTAATTCATCGCCAATGAAACTCATAATTGAAACACAATTAAATATAAACTAGAAATTTAGTTTCCAAAAACAAAACTCTCAACCAAATACAGATTTCTGGAAATTGGATAGAAAATGGATAAAAACTGAAAGATTAGATGAGAAAGAAATCTGGTTAGTACGAACCTCGACCGTAGGGTTACCACGGCTGTCGAAGATCTGACGGGCCTTAACACTCTGAATAGTTGCCATAAGTAGAGATTGTTATCTAGAGAAGACGGAGAATTCTATAGTGAGATAGTCGGCGTAAATCGAAGAAGGGGAAATGAGAAGGTTGGCAAGGTATTTGTAGATGGGGTTAGGGTAATAATAGCCACTAATTACCTGGATTAAGATTTTTTTTTTTTGTTTTTTGAGTAACTGGCACTTTTTTGTATTTTGAAATATTAGATTGATATAGAATATGTGATTAAAATAGACGAAAAAGTTATTGATGTAATAGAAAATATTATTTTATTGAAAAATGTGTAATTGAAAATGAGTAGAAAAATAAAAATAAAAATTTTAATGTAGCTTAAACGGGGACTAAAAGCAGTCCTAGAATATATTTTGGAACGGTGGATTGATGGAGGATGTGACGTAGAAAAATGGAAAAAAAATTTAAGTTTACGTGTAATATTATTTTATCAAAAAATGTATAAATAAAAAGAAAAAAGTGAAAAATATATTTTGAAAATAATAAAAATTAAATAAGCGCTAAATAAAATGCCATCACGGCCTGAAACTCGTGACAATTTGGATTTTGCTACTTTATTAGAAGAAATTTAACCGATGTAGTACATAATTCGAGGTGACGATAAATTATTTATGAAAAAATTGACCGTGTTTAAAATAATCTAATGACGGGATGTCACGTGACATTATATCAAGAATTATGTCACTATATTCGACACTGTAGCATGATTCAATAGAAAATTTTCCAATAATCATTTTTATTTTACAATTAAAAGAAAAATTAACTTTTAGTCATAAACAAGTCTCGTCTAATTAGGAATTTCAGAAACAATCTTTAATTTAAATCGATTTTCAAGCACAAATTTTGGCTTGCTAGTAAGTTATTATAATTCGAATTAATTTCTTAGCAAATTTGAAAATTAAATTGTGTTTTAATTTAGTTTATTAACTAATTAAACATAAAAAGATATATGTTAAATGGTGAAATAGAGCTTAAAGTTGACGCAAAACATTTTATTATTTATTAGTTTATTGAGCTTAAATTTAATTTATTTAATAAGCCATGTTAACTAGTTTTTGTGAGATAAAGAACCACAATTTTTTGTATTAATGTGAAAGCTCGTTAAAATTTTAAATTACAGTCAACTATTAATTTTAATTACATATATTACGAGACTTATAATTTTTTAAGCACACATTTCATCAAACTTTATCAAAATCCACTAAAATATAATTTTAATCACAATCACACTTTGATCATTAGATTTTTGTAAAATTAGTTTAATAAATAATAATTGCAATTTTAAACGTGGCCGAATATGTTTTTTAATTCTTTAAGCTAACCAAACATAAGCTAATAAGCATTATAGACCGACCATACGCAAAAGGCATCGGTTCCTTCTTATTGTAAAAGAATAATGCTCTGCGTACATTCAGAGATTGACACTCCTGATGACACCCTACTCACACGGAGGTGGGGCACATGCGTAATAAGATAATCGAGGGCCCCTCCATGGGAGGGAGATGTCATTTGGTGTGTCAACCCCGAATATATACATAGCATGATTAATTGTAAAATGAACATAATATAACTTTGGGTTATGTTACATGTATCTTATGATACACATGATGATGTCCAAAGGTATATGTGGCGCCCCCTATTGGGGGGAGCACATGGCCCACAATAAGGGGGCGCCACATGTACCTTATGGACATTATTATGTGTACCATAAGGTACATGTAGCATTATTCTATAACTTTAAAACCTATACAGAAAAGATATATTATTTATTAGTTTATTGAACATCAAAATGATTATTTATTTAAAAATAAGCAAGCCTACTAGTGAGCAGGAAATATAAATGATTGTTTTTCAAGATATATATTATCAGTACGAATTGTTCTATTTGTACGTTCTTTCTGTACATCATAGTTGACATTGTATGAAGTGTAAAAATCGAAATCATTAATTATTTAAAGTGTTCTTAAAATCAATGGTAAAATTGTGTACCACATCACACGATGTCAAAAAAACAATAACTATGATGCACACTAAGCAAAACTATTACAAGTACACCACCACCACCACCACCAAAAAAATATTGTCACCACCACCACTACCACTATTCTCTTCACCTTAAACCTACAACCACTACTTAGCATTGGGTTTTATGTTGTCTCAGTTGAGATTTTGGGATCACATGTATCGTCAGATGAATTCGGTTTAAAAAGATTAACGAGAAAAACGATGTTTATTTTCTGCTGTAGAGAGAGAAGGTAGAGGGAAAAATGGTTGGAGAAAATAAATGCTTCGATGAACTCTTTAAACATAAAATACTCTCTATTTTCAACAGCCAAATCTTAAAATTATAATTAACAAAAAACTCTTTAAATTAATATTTTTATTTAGAGAGAATAGTAATAAAATTAGATGTTAAATATAAAGAGTCTATTAAAGTTCTTAGATTTTTCTCTCTATCTCTTAAAAATGCTCCGTGCTCGTAGAGAGAAAAAAGGGGTTGGAGTTTTAATTTTTTTAGTGACATA
>CAIGRB010035927.1:21316-35971 GCA_903798255.1 Fraxinus quadrangulata | reverse complement strand
TGAGATTTCAGCGAGAATCTTATCTTATTGGGCTTCACGAGAAAATCCGAGAGAGAATATTCTTGTTGAGTCTCATAAAACTTTACCCAACAAAACTACCAGAACAGATTTAAAAGATGAAAATAGAAATGGAGATGCGGGGTATCGATCCCCGTACCTCTCGCATGCTAAGCGAGCGCTCTACCATCTGAGCTACATCCCCCACACGTCAAGTTTCTTGACCTCAAAATATAAGATCTTTATCTGGGTTATTATGTTACTCAAATTAAACCTAGATCGAATTTTTCTGCCAAATTCTCGTTTTTGTGTACCCCTTTTCAGTTTCACATTATTACAAATTACTACGATTAAAAAAAAAAAAAAAAGGAAACTGCCAATGGAACATTAGGCTCGTAAAAATGAGAAAATGAGAAATAGAGTTAAGAAAAATTACTGGGACCTATTAAATTCAAATTAAAAGCAAAAAAATGAGCATGTGGACAAGAAATATCATTAGTTTATTTCATAATATCCGACTCATTTCAGACAATTTACTGTACTCATTATTCATTGTTGGGGAAAATTATCGATTTTGCCCTCAATTCTTACAATTCATTTCCTTCTCTCATTTACCGATTCACGCGCAGTTATATAAAGGGGTAGCCGGTGAGTTGATGGCAAAATCGATATTTTTCCAAACAACTGCGCCCAGACAGGCGTTACATTATTGTTGCAAGTTACTACATTAGTTGCTTCGTAGTTCACATAAACATAAACACAAACATTATATACATTTTAAAGCAAAATTCTGCAGAATATCCACTGACCCGAGTCCCGCTTATTACTCTGCAACTGAGGATCAACATCAATTCCTGCCACCCCTTCCTCCGCAAGTTTCGGCCCCTCAACTTGGCCAACCACCAGTCCCTCCACCCCACTGACCTCCCCTCTCAATATCCTCACACCTGCCTCCTCATCCACGTAATTTGGATCATCCTCATCTATGGCTTCCGGAGCTGCATCCAGTTCGTTCGCCACCTCGTCCGTTTGTCCTCCCACGTGAATTTCCCTCCATGGTCGCCCTTCGCCTGTTTCCCCAACAGACGCCCATCGACCTGGTGGCGGTCCTGACTCTGGACGACTTTGTCCACCAGTAGTAAAACCAAACAGATACTTAGATTGGTGCTCAAAACAAGTTATGTTAAATAGTGTTACTCTTTGTTTTATCTTTTAAGCCTCGGTCTGACAATCAATTTATAAATGACTTATAAATTTAGTTAAATTCAAACAATAATGGATCGAAGAAGCAATGTTACTCAATCCCACCAAAGCTTCTTCTACTTTTAACAGGTCATGAACTAGATAATAAAAATTTTCAACGAGTCTATAAGAAGTGATACAATTTTTTTGATCAGATATGGATAGAGACCAAAGATCTTGAGCGATCGATCCAACAAATATCTATCACTTATTCATTAACCATATATTTCGTGAAACACATTACTATTAGACTTTATAAGTAATTTATAAAATGTCAAATGGAGGCTAAGTGTTTGTATAACAAAAATACTGACGTCTGCTTAGAGATAAAATCGCACAAACTGGGTTGTGCACAAGCCACTCTTTTCAATTTACCGAGAGCCAAAGCTTGAAGTGGTGAGCGTGCTAGCAAGTATCTAGTGTCCCTACGCGGACCAATTCTCTTTATTTTTGGATCAAAATTCCTCTTGGAAATCAATTGGACGTGATTTTTATCAAATTTCTGACTCCTATAAATACTAACCCTCTGTTTGGTGGAAATTAAAATTTAATTTTTAATAGATTTTAATAAAAGTTGATAAAATGTGTGGTTGAAAAGTTGTGAATCTCATGAAATATCTGGTTAAAATTAAATGTTGACTTTGATTTAAGATTTTAGTTGAACTTTAATCCAAAATAAACAAGGGCTACCATTGTGGGGAACTCTCTCTAGTCTCTTAATACATATTTGTATCATTAAATTCATCAAAAACAAGAGGTCAATTTACATATTTCGGAAGAAAATATCAAAACCTAGCAAAAAAATGAAGGTCAATTACATCAAAAACTGGAAATTTCAATATTGGAATTGAAGATCATTATCTTTTACATTCTTTCATAATTCGAGTGATGATTTTTCATTATTTTTCTTGTAATTTATATAAATTCATGTTAAGCTAAATTTGTTTTTGTATTGAATAAAATGAACCCTATTTTTTATTTATATTAATTTAAGACTAGTAATTTAGTTCACCCTTATATTTCTTGATTAATTTTGCATTCTCATTGCATTATTTAATTACTTGATCATCAATCAGATAATTAGTTGGTTGTTATAGTGTTGGAAGACTAACAGTAAGTTTAAAACGCGACAATGTTAACACACGGGTAATAGATGTTATAAATAATAATATCGTAGGTGCAGTCATATAGAGAAATTGAAATTTAATACGTTCTAATCATTCGAATTCGTATTAGAAGTAGACTCATATCGTAATTAAAATATAATTAATTTATAATGAAAAAAGAAAGTTAGATACCTTAACTTTATTGATTGTCAAGAATCCTTAACTTTATTGATTGTCAAGAATGCATGAACGAACTAGATTACATAGTTGAGAATTGAAACAAATAGTAATATGAGTACTCTAAATCCAATACAATCATTCCTAATTTGGTACAAATCTTAATTTTTAAATATTTATTAGATTAAGTTCAAATAATTTACAAATCAAAATCTATTTTATTTACATACTTCGAACTTCATACAAAGCTAATAAAGTTGAATTGAAATTTATTTTCTATAGGACGATACTATCAACTCACTAAGACCCTGTTTGCTTCAGACTAAAATCAAATTTTAATTTAAGTTAAAGTCAAACAATCAATATTAATCACACATTTCAATTTTTTTTTATCACAATCCACTAAAAATCTAATTTTAATCCACACCAAACACCCACTGAATCTATAACTTGTCAATGATTTCGTACGCTCGTGGATTCGCTCGATCAAATTTTTGATGTCGTTTTCGGGAAATAACGTATTTAATTTTGAGTTTCTTAGTTCATATAAGATTTATTTTTCTTTTATTTTGTTTCAGGCTATTAATTACATATCTAATCACCAATTTTTTTTCCAGTTTATGTAAGATTTTGAAGAAATCGAACTTCTACCATTGGATCCCGAGATCGAAAGGACTTTCAGACAACGAAGAAGAAAATAGAGAAAAATAAGAAAAGTGATAGAAATTAAAAACAACTTAATTTACCAGCAGATCTGTCAACACAACCAATTCCACCAAGAGCAGTTGTCAATGATGGCAAAGTATTAGTACGTGATTATATAATTCGTGCTCCAGTACCTATGCAAATAGCTATTATCTATCTACCTTTCGGGCAAACCATCATCAACTTATTTAAGAATCATCAGGACATTGGGTTCTTTGAAAGACCAACCTACAATCCACATGAACACATACAAGCTTTCCTAATGCTCTTTAACATAATCAGTCATGAAGGTATGTCAGAAGATGTTTTTCGAATGTGCATATTTCTTCATACTTTAAAAGGTGGCGTATGAGAATATGTACACTTACTACCTCCTAAGAACATCTTTTCATGGAATGATATGGTATATAAATTGAACCTGAAATTCTTTCCACCATTTCGAGTCCATTATATTAGAAATGAAATCCATACTTTCAAGTAGAAGAACCTCAGAGCTATCCAAAAGTATAGGAAAGGTTCAATGACTGCTTCAGAAAATGTCCGAATCTGAACATTCCTAAGAAAGCCTAGCTCTACATCTTCTATTCAGGCTTGCATCCTGAATACTGTAACATGGACGATGCTAAAGCGGGAGGATCAATAATGGATATGCACATTGACATAGCATATTAGTTGTATGAGTTAATTGTAAAAAATAAATCCACGTGGGCAATAGAAAAAGAAATTTTGTGAAAAACAGTCGGTATTCACAGATTTACATCATTGGAAGCCCAGTTAGAAGTATTAACAAAGAAATTTGACAACCTAAGTCGGAGTGTAAAATTGGTGCACCAATAAGCACCATACTACGTAGGATGCAAGACAAATCGTACAACTGCAAGCTGTCGTTTAGACTCCCTCACGTTTATCAGTCCGAGGAGGTTAGTTATGTGTAGAATTTCCAAAGACATCTGAACAATCTTACTTCAACATGTATGCAGTTTGGAAGAATCATCCCAATTTTTCATGGGCTAATAATCAAGATCAAAGAAATTAGAATCAGGACAACCTTGAAGGATTTCAACAACAATAAGAGAGGAAGCCATCGTTTAAAGAATTGTGGCTAAGTACATTGCAAAAAGTGAGACTAATTTTCAGAAGCTGTGGTTGCAATAAAAAATTTGGAAACTCATATAGGGCTAGCATTGTCAATTTTGCTCGCCGTCTTGGGCTGCCCGTGGCTTGGCCCAAAAAAGCTCGGGCCAGCCTATGTTTGGCTCGTGTTACGAGCTATTTTTGGCCCGTGACGATCTGGAAAGAAAAAAAATAATAAATAAATAAAACAACGCTATCTTTGGATAGCAACTAGCTGCTACCTGCTTTGCAGGCAACTGCCTGTATTTTGAAAAAATGATTAAAAAAATAAAAGGCAGTGTGTAGCTGCTTGCTATCGGCAATGCAGGCTGCCTTTGGGTAACAACAACTAGTATTTTAATATATAATAATAAAAAATGGTGAACTAGCTTGGCTCGACAAAGCCAAAGTCGAAAGCTTGAGTCGAACCTAAATTTTTTGGTCGAGCTCTCGAACCAAAAAAATCGAAACCTTTTTTATTCGAGCCGAGCTCCAACCTCAAATTTCAGCTTGTTGACACCCCTAGATGGGACAAATAGCATCTGCATTGTCCAACAGAACAAAAAGTACCCCACTAATTGACATAGTAAAGAACATATGGGAACATGTATTAGCAGTTGAAGTTAGGGGTGGACAAAATGTATAGACCAAACCAAATTAAGGGATCCAGTTCGGTTCTATCAAAAAAATTAATGGTTTTGGTTCTTTGAACCGAGAACCTTTTGGTTTTGGTTTTGGTTCTGGTTTAGTTATGTTCACGAACCACAACCACAACCACAACCAGAACTAGACCAAACTTAATATTTAATTATATATATATTAATTAGTGGAGACTCTAATTTTATATTCATTGGAGATAACCCATTAATTGAACACAGTTTGTTAATCGATTTTGGATCATTAGAGATAGATAGCTCATTAGTTGCTTACACCCTAATTTTGTATTCAGTTGAATCATTTCTCTTTCACTCATTTTCAATTTACACAACGTCGCGGCTTGCTGATACTACATTTCATCAAGTCAGTGGAGTGTTATTTAAAATCGAAAAATGAAATTGGTCAGTTACTTTAAAAAAATTTAAACTATTTTTTACCTTGATTGTTTGATAGTTATTTGTGTTCTTCACAAAACATAAATAGTGGAAAACTTAATAAACATTCATAAAGTATTAAAACAGTTAATGCTGCCTATAAAAGTGGACTGTAAAAATTTTGATAATTCATTCTCTATTATAGGGGTGTGCCTTCAAAACTGCCACAATTAATTTAGTGAATCATTGATATTACTTATTAAATAATTTTTTGTATGAGAACGAAAACTAATTTGTGTATTCAAATTATGAATATATTTTGTTTATTAGTTATGATTTTTTTGATCTCGATGATTGAAATTTGAACATCCTAAATATTTGAAGTTTATTTTTTTATTTAGGTATATATTACTAACTTATATGATGCAAATATAAAAATTTAAGAAATGAAACTAGAACCAAATCAGAACCGAACGCTTCAGTTCGATTTGGTTCCATTTTCAGAAAGACCATTGGTTCATGGTTCGATTCAGTTCTCTTGGATCCATAACCAAATAGAATTGTGTCTACCCTTAGTTGATGAATTATGCAGTTATTAAGACACCAACAATTAAGTCTTCAACCCCTGTTCGAGCATATATGCCGCACATTCCATTTCCTCAAAGGTTTCAAATGCACGCAAAAGAGGCATTACAATAAGAAGTAGAGTTCAGCTGCCAGAAATCAATGTAAAGAAGAAATTGATCAAAGAGAATCAGTACCTACCACGGGCTAAGAAAAAGTAGGTCAATTTTAAGAATCAAGAAAGGTTGATCTAGAAGAATAGCTAAGCAGTCCACATGTTAAAGCAACTGTTCCTATCAAAACAATAAACTGAAAAGTAGTTCAACAAGTTCTTAGATGCTCTCAGACAACTTCACATCAATACTATTCTACAAATTCCAAATTATACTAAATTTTTGAAAAAGATGTTGATCAAGAAGAAAAAATTGCTAGTAGATAAAATAGTGGCATTAATTGAAGAATGCAACATATTCCTACTGTACAAGTTCCCTCCTAAACTGAAAAATCCAAGGAGTTTCGCTTTACCATGATCTATGGGAAATTCACATAGTTTAACAAGTATTAATCTAATGTCATTGTCTATCTATAAGAAATTAAGATTGGAAAATCCTCAAACAACTTCAATAATTCTATAGTTGATTGATAGAACACTCAAGCATCCTCATAAAATGGTAGATGATATGCTCATCAAAGTTGAAGATCTCTTCTTTCTAGCTGATTTCATTATCCTTGATGTAGATGCTCAACTCACGCCATTAATTTTAGGAAGACAATTCTTAATAACTGAATGGGTATTAATGGACTCTGAAAAAGGGTGAAATAATTTTGAGGGTGGAAGAAAAATAACAAAACTTCAACATCACTACTCTACTCGGACAACCACCTTATCTAGAGGAATGCAAAAAGATTGATCATGAAGAAAATGAGGATTGAGATAGTAAAAAAAAAAAAAAACAAGAAGAAAATTGGTGGATTTGTTGGAATGGACAATAATTGAAACCTTATAATAACATGGAGAATCAAAGATGACTCGTAACCAATGCAAGATTAAAAACTCTCTTCTCAAACCACCATGAATAGCCAAAAATCAAAGTCAAGCTTGATATAAAAAACGCCTATTGGGAGGCAACCCAATTTTCTTCCCCTTTATTTATATTGCTTTCTAAAATATAGAATTAGTAATTTTTATTGCTTTTAATTAGTATAGGGTATCTTCATTCCTATTTTTTTTAGGGTGTGTTTGAGCTTATTATGAATTGTTCCATATTATGATCGATTTCTAATCGTTTTGAAATAACATAATACCTAAACACGGTGAACAAGGAAAAATACATAACAAGTGATCCAACACTTTCAAGTCAATCCATCCACCACCTGCAGATATATACTAGGAAAGTACTTAGTTCTCTTGTTTGTCCTTAATTTTTATATATTGTTTGTTATATTTTTAGACATTGAGGGCAATGTTTTTTATAAGTTTGAAGTGAAAAATATTGTTTATCAATTTTTACTGTTTTGTGTGCTTGTTCGCAAAAAAAAAAATGAAAATTTAGAAAAATAATTTATGTTTAGCTTCATTATTGCTTTTGTGTGCTTGTGTGGATTAGATAAATCTATATATGATGATGCATATATTTAGAACCATGTAGACTATAAATTGTGGAAAAGTTGTATGTTGGGATTTATTGATTCTTATTTATGTAAAATTTGAAATTTTTGCACACAAGATTTATGTTTTGTATCATGAAGGATTAATTTGATTCATATACTTGAATAGTTTGAAAATAGTGGATTTTAGATGATAAATCCAAACAAACACTAAATTATATATCCTTAAACCAATTCTAGGAGATTTTGGGGTGATTGAATTGTTGTAAAGAAACATTAAGATAAATGTGGATTTCATGTATATTAAATTTTGTGTGGATTGTCCGAGACATATAAAATAAAAATTAGACGAAAATCTTAAGTTAGGAATTGATTTTAAAGAATAAGTGTTTAACAAGGGGTATTGCACTAATTATTGCATAAAAAGCTATTTTGTTGTGAAACTATTCTAAAAGATCTCAACGAGAACACTTATTGAAAATTTCAAAAAGAAAAAATGGATTAATCTAGTACATGGAACAAAATACGCACATCAAACTTGAAAAAACAAGTGCATGAAATAAAAAATGCACTATATGCCTTGATTAAACCTCAAACACTTATTTAAGAAAATTAGACATTTGATAATGTGTTATTAATTTAGTTAATTCTCGGAGATTGAAACAATCAAATAAAAAAAAGATGAATCCTCATTTATTGACGAGTTGACCTACAATTAATAAAACCTAACTAAACTAGAAAGGGCGATGACAAGTATATGAATTCAAACTTTGATCACACCTTGAAAAAAGTATTAAAAGAATAAATTTGAGAGTGTACATCTCATGAAAGAAAAAAAATGATAAATTAGACTATTGAAGATTGAGAATTTTAAATTTATGACGCTTTACATGAATCTCCACACGCATATCGATTTTGCATTAGATTATGAGAAATTAACTGTAGTAATGTTATTTTAAAATATTTCATAGTTTTTATACAAAAATTTCAATCTTCAGACCAAATGTAGGTTATCTAACTATGTTTGTTTGAATTAAGTTATATATTTATTTGAGAACAAATAAATGTTCAAATTTGGGGGAGTATTATAATTGTATTTTGTACACTTATCTATGTTATTAAACTAGGGTATTTATTGTTGATTTGGATGAATTATAGCTTAATTTTGAGTTAATTTTGTTTATTATGTAAAACTTGCAGCAAATTAGGTGAATTGGAAGAAATGAGCAAAAGGGGGGCAAAACAAAAGAAATTCGAAGTTCGATGACCAAAGTGCAAATATTTAATTTTGACTACAAGATGATGATTGAAAATCATATATAATCAATTGGATGCAACTAGAAGTCAATAGAGTGAAGAATTGAAATAAAATCAATTTCTAATCGAGAAAGTCATGCTTAAGATTTTCAGCTTCAGATAAAGACTCATTTTTGACACAGTAAATATTTGAGTTGGAAAGATAAATATATATAAGAATTATATCCCTTTGAGTTATCTTTTTAACGTACTTTGATTCGTTTCAATTAGATATTGTCATATTGGGAGAGAAAGTTATAAAACAAATACTAACGACTGCCTAGAGACAAAATCGCTCGAAACGGAGCCACTCTTTTTGGTTTACCGAGAGCCAAAGCATGAAACGGCGCATGTGTGAGCAAGTAGCTAGTGCCTCGCACCGGCCAAATTTCATTTAACAGGCCATTTTTTTTTTATTTAATCCAAATTCTTCTTGGGAACTACTTTGGACTCAATTTTTACCAAATTTCTGACTCCGATAAATACTAAACAAGGGCTACTATTGTGAGGAACTTTTGCTAGCTCTTAATACACATTCACATCATCAAATTCGTCAGGAATAAGAGGTCAATTTACATTTTTTGGGAGAGAATGTCAAAATCTAGCAAGAATTGAATGACAAATATATCAAGAACTTGAAGATTTCAACCTTGAAATTGAATATCAGTATTTTTTGAATTCTTTCATGATTCAGGTGATAATTTTCCATTATTCTTCTTGTAATTTATATAAAATCATGTTAGGTTAGATCCCTTTTGTATTGAGTGAGATGAATCATATTGTTTATTTATTTTAATTCAAGGCTAGTATATTAGTTAATTCTTGCATTCTTGATTAATTTTGCATTATTTGATTGATTGATCACAAATTAGATAATTAATTGCTTATTGTAGTGTTCATCTTTAATGCAATTATCGATTCTCCCAAGAGTTCAAGATTGCCGCGAGCGAACATTGAAGAATTTTTTGGGAATCCTACAAGATCCGTTCAAGACTTACAATAAGTTTAGAATGAGGCAAAATCAAAGCATGAGTAACAAATGTTAGGAATAATACTATCGTATGAACAACAATAGATTACATAATTGAGAATTGAAATAGATAACAATAGTCGAACTCTAAATCCAATATAATCATCTATTATTTGATACAAACCTTAGTTTTTCAATATTTCTTGGATTAAATTAGGATAATTATAAATCAAAAATTTCTTTTGTTGACCTACTTCGAATTCTATAAAAAGTTAGTAAATTTGAATAGAAATTAATTCTATGTGGAATGATACTCTCAATTCTCTAAATCTATTACTTATCAACGATCTCATATGCTTGCAAATTTCGCTTGATCACAAGCATGACAATTCCCCAAGTTACGGGAACAAGGAGAATGATTTTATACAAATTATGTGATGAAGATGGTGGCGGCACTTCTTTATTTTCCCTTTTCTTTATTTTAAACTTAAAATTGAGGACTATGCTTCCAATTACTAAGAAATTTTATTGCCAAGTATTGTGCACTTTATTATTTTGTATAATCGTGTCTATCAAAGTATTTGTACGAGAGTATTTCTAATTCTTCTGATTAATTAATAATAATAAAAAGATTTCTTACAAATTTTTATGTTTGATAATCTAATTGTTAAAAAGGTTAGAAACATGTTTGAGACTCTTTAAAAATTACATTTTTTTTTTTTTTGGGAATTTCATACAAAATCTTAATTTTTTTACAAAAATTCTTCTCACGGCCAAAAAAAATAAAAATAAAAAATGAAGTAGGTTTTTTTCGAAGCTTGCCAAACATGTTTGGATAGAACTGATCAACAAATAGTGGGACCCTAGTGCCATTTTTTTCATGGAATCTTCTGCTTTATGCTTTTTTTTTTTTTAAACTTTTGTCGTGGGACCCTAGTGCCATTCTCACCGAGGAATCTTCTGCTTTAATTTTTTTTAAAACTTGTAAATACTAAAATCTTAATTAATAATTTGCCTCAATTATCAGTTTCAATCACAACATGTCAATCAATCGAGCTTTCTACGGGCAATTTTGCGTACAGTTTTGATTGCAATAACTTAACAAATTTGTGGTTGCAGAATTAAATAAAATTGAGTATCAGATATAGCACGGTAAACCTCCGAGGAAAAATTCACGGGCTCCCATGCGAAGGATAAAATAATCCACTATCAAAAAATAAAAAATATAGTCATTTCGATTTTTTAATTTCACAAAATTAATAAAGACAATCAAAAGCAAGTAAATAACAACTCTCTCGTTTTCTTTCTTCTTTTAACTAGTTGGGGGAATAGGATTCAAACTCTCCAATCTTGATTTTAACGGCACTTCATCATTGTATTGGACCGTAACCACTCTTTGGATTAATATTCACCAATCTTAACTCATGCTAAATAGCTGATCTTTGAGTAGGATTATATCATCTAAGCTTATGTGTGTTATTTTCAATTACTGTTGAAGAATATTATTTTTGCTTTGAGATACTTCAATGGAATATTGGCATTCGAACGTCCCTCAATGATTTTTTCTACTTATGTAGAGACTCCTCAAATGCACGAACGTATCTTACCTAAAATATGGAAGTTTTGCAAATAAAAATAATATAGAATAACCATGACATGATCAATAATTAAATTAAGAAAAGTTTTAATTTATTTAAAAAAAACTTTCATTCTTTTAGTTATTTGGCCAATCAAATCAAACAAATAAGGTAAATATATATTTCTATATATAAAGTGGGTAAATATTGCATCTCGTTTAGGAGTTGGAAACCCTAAAAAACCTCAACCAAGAATCTGTTAACCTATAGTACCCAGTCAGTCCCGACTGACGGCTTAGTTTGTTTGAATTGTATCAGTTGAACATGTTTTTGACATTTAAAAATCATTCTAATTTAAACAAGTCAATAAATAATAAGTTAAAATATAAGATATATTTTACTTACAAAACTTTTGTCAAATATATTTTACCCACAAAATCTTTAATTGTAATATAACTTTACAAATAACAAGAGAGAAAACAGATGCACATATTTATCCAAACAGAGATAAGAATATAAATAATAAGGGAAATATGAAGTACAATCTTTCATGTCCAAACAATATCTTTGGTTACAACCGTATCAAGACACCGAGGGGAGCTATGAACTTGGTTCAGTATGAGTCAAATCTGTAAGAGGACCACTTTAATCTTGACAATAGTCAATTATAACATTCGAGCTCGATGCAACTACCTTTCTTGGCACTATTGAGGATGGCACGTGTATTCTAATGTATACAAATTAGATAATCACCACCCAAATTTGTGGATCACGACATTAATGCCTTGAAACCTATAGTCTATCTAACTTTTAAAATACTAACACGACAGTATGATACGATTGTAAGTAAGGTACTTTATAACGTAAAATATATCGTTGAATCACGGAGGAAATATTCTTCTATGATTATAACGCATACAAACAACCCACAAGAGCTTATTGACTCTCGATTAAGAACATATTTTGACTTAGTTATCAGATCATGATAAATGATTTAATCCACTTTGACCATATGTAGTTAAGTTGCTATTCACTTGGATAATGAATGTTTAGCTATAAGGAAGGTTGATATGTGATCTTCATTGTAAAATTTCTAAACATGATCGTTAATTGATATTCAATATTAAAAAAAAAAAATCAAAATTTAATTTTCTTTGCTTTCAAACATAATGTGGATTTTATGATACACACCTTAGGTTAAGTGTGTGTATAATACAGATAATGCAAAGGAATGTGACGTAATCAATATCACGTTGAAATGTGACGAGATTAATCAATTGTTGATCCCAATCTATTTTCTTTTCATATGTGATTTGACAGAATAATAAACTCAAGTTAAAAAATGTGGCTTCTGACGAGAGCAGTGAAGATGAGAAGGCTGAAAGTGAATTAGACCTTCCTTTGGAGAAATTAAATTTGGGTCCTAAAAAGATACTTTTCGTGCTTTGTCTTGGCGGATTACTGGTGCATAGAGTGCAGTTAGGGATAAGCACACTGTTCGTGGATTGAAAGCCGATGTCGCCTCCCAAAAATTTCTAGGTAAAGACGATAAATTTACTACTTTTTTTTGTAGTTTTTCGATTAATTTTCTGGTGGGTTTTTAATTTTTATCACTTTGAAACAGTTTTCAAGAGGCCTTTTGTACTGACTTCATGAAATTTTGCTTTGAACGATTCGAGGTGGGCTTCTGGTCGTCTGCTAGAGAGTGTGCAACTTATTACTATTCATGTACAATTTTTGTGTTATGTGATCACTGATGTTGAAATGAATAGCCATAATATTGATGCTGTTTTGAGCTGTCACTGGACCTGGAATTGAGTAGCAAGTTAGCTTTTGTATAGGTAAGTTTGATTTCTTCATAAACATTGGAATCAGATATTAATTATGTTACATGTTTGGTGTTTCGTTTGCATCTTAAGGAAATACTATTGGGCGGTATAATAGATGGGATTTTAGCTCGTTTTCTCATTCTTAATATTGTCCAATGAATCATGCTATTTGTACAAACTAGATTAACAAATTTGGCTTACAAATTATGTATTGGTAACATCTAGACCTATTATTTCAAAAATAGTTTTAAAATCAATGGCCTACATCTTGTCAACACTTAGTTTGTAAACAAAGTTTGTACAAGTAGATTTCTTGTCCAGTATCGTACAATTTATTATGCTTGTCTTGTAGGGTCAAGATGAATGTACAAAATCTGGGTTTAGCTGCCTATGGGATGAGGAAAAGTCTCTATTTCTGAAGGAATTGAAGTATCTCGGGGAAAAGAAATACGTTAGTCTTCCCTCGAAAAAGGGACAACATTCATCTTCAATACATTGTTGATCGATGATGAACGCCATACGTGCCTTCTGAATCCTATAAGTACATTACCGTTTCATGAATCTCCACTTTGATAAATTAATTGTTATCAAAGTTAATTTTTTATTCTCTTATTACCTTTAGACTAATACAACTATATTTCCTCAACCGCACAGAAAGCACATGTACAAGATACATTTTTTATTCATCTTCAATACATTGTTGATCGATGATGAACGCCATACGTGCCTTCTGAATCCTGTTAGTACATTACCGTTTCATGAATCCCCGCTTTGATAAATTAATTGTTATCAAAGTTAATTTTTTATTCTCTTGTTACCTTCAGATTAATACAACTATATTTCCTCAACCGCACAGAAAGCACATGTACAAGATACATTTTTAGGTACGAGTTAGATTTGAATAATACTATTCATAGTGAAAATTATCGGTAGTCGTTCTACGTGACATATATGTAACAGTTTATTATTTGATGCATGAAACAATAAAAAACTACAATATTAATGCATCAAATAACAAACTGACACGTAGAACGACTATCGATAGTTTTCACTATAAATAGCATTACTCGTTATATTTACAATTTAATTTTACTCTTTAGTATAGTTTGGCTTGCTGGCTCTGATTTTTAGTTGGATTTTTTAGAGCCAAATGGTGAATTACGAGGCTTTCTTGAAGGACTTGCTGATGCCGATGATGTTCCTACTTATGTGAAAGAGCATCGAATTGGACAATCTGCGATAACTCCTTCACATCCCAAACTGGAAATACTATTCAAGGATCCCATTGTGGCAAACATTGGCGAATTCAGGATCGAAGTTCAAGGGTGAACCTTGACTGTTGATGGTTAATAATTGACCGTCGACATCATATTAGCGAGATATTTTTTTAATATTTAATTAAATAATATTAAAAATTATTCAATATATATGTAAATGTAC
>CAIGRB010035927.1:0-17937 GCA_903798255.1 Fraxinus quadrangulata | reverse complement strand
TTTAGTTAATTAATTAAAAATATTTATTAATTAAATGTAATAAGGCTACAATTATGTAATTAATAGTCACATATACATAATTATAGGTCAAATATCACATTTTTTAAAATTAATTGGTAACATATTATTTCGAGGTCACAAATCAAAAATTTTATAGGTTACGGATTATTTCGAGGTCACAGATTTTTAAATTAGTCAGTCACAGATTATTTTTGAATAACATATTATTAAATTTTTTGGCCACAGTTAATTAATAGTCACATGTTATCCTACCCTAATAAAAAATTTATAGGTCACAGTTAATTTTATTAGTCACATATTTTTAAATTTGTTGGTCATAGATTATTTTTCAATTACATTGTCAAATTTTTAGGTCACAGATAACCAAATACTTGGTCGCACACTACTACTTTAACCAAATTTGTTGGTCACAGATCAAAAGATTTATAGGTCACGCGATCACAGATTTCCAAACTAGTTGGTCACGGATTCTTTTACGGTCACAGATTATATAATTTTTAGATCACAATTAAAGATGATTAGTTATAGATAACAAAATGTTTGGTTAGAAATTAACCAACACCTCACTTCCACCTTCGATCTTGATCCACCACCTTGACTACACACCACCGCGCCTAAGCCAACTACTGCACACAGTACCAACCGTACCTTACCACCACAGTGCATAATTGCAGGCATTCAACCGACGCACCACACCACCACACCACCATCGCACTCACCAAAGCTCTCTGTTCCATAGCACCACCATCACACCACAACACCTCCACCGCACCTCTGCACCATCTTCTCCTGCCAAAGTCCAACCCCTCTCCCAAAAGTACCCCACCACCCCCACCAACAAATCATCAAGTCTGCCACCGCCATTTTCACTTTCAATACACCACAAGATCAACCCCTCAACTCCAGCCACCACAAAATTAGAAAAAAGAGAGGGATGAGAAAATTTTTAATTTTCCAAAATGTCGTAGATCTCACAGGTGGGAAGCCGGAGAAGGTGAAACCAAACACACACCACAGACCATCCACCAACACAGTCGACCTGCACATGAACAGCAGCAGCAGCATCGCGATGCTGGCCGCAGCAACGCCTCGACGCTGCTAGGGAGAGGGGGAGAGAGAGAGGGAGGGGGCGGGAGAAAGGAGGAGAAGCAGGTGGAGGCGGCGAGCGGTGGAGGCTCGACGCTGCTGCCACATCGCGATGCTGCTGTGAATGGCAGCATCGCCTCGACACTGCTAGGGAGAGGGAGGGGGTGGAAGAAATGAGGAGAGGCAGGTGGAGGCGACGGGCGGTGGAGGCTCGGCGCTGCTGCCAGCCTCGACGCTGCTAGGGGGGAGGAGAAGCAGGTAGAGGCGGTAGGCGGTGGAGGCGGCGGGCGATGGAGAGAGTGGAGAGAAANGAGAGAGAGATGAGGGGAGAGAAATGTGAGAGATCGGAGAGAAAGGAGGTGGTGGAGGCGGCGAGTGAGAGGGTTGAGAGAAATGAAATTGATTAATGTAGGGTTTGGATAGAAGTATGGTTTTATATATAAAATAAAATACTTGATTTTTGAATAAGTAAACCTTAAACCTGATTTTTAAAAATTCACAATTTAACACCTGATTTTTTTGTAATTTTCCCAAAATAAAAAATAAAAAAACCCAACCTAAGCATTTTCAGTCATCTTCCTTCCACTTCACTTCGCTTCGCCTCTACAACTGCAACATGGCGCCCAGCGGCTACTGAAAATTCCTACGGAGCCCAGCACGCACGAATGGCTGAACCCCCTCGTCGAGTGCTGGCTTCGCCACAGTTGGCAAGGAAGAAGAAAGTGCTGAAAGTAATAGTAATTGAGATCTAATTCTAATCTATAAAGAAGTTGCTAAATGAAGATTATGCCATTATAAATATGTAATGCAACACATGAATACTTTTTGTTTTTGAATTGGCTGTTTTTTAAAATATAGTAATCACTTTATAACTTGCATTGTTTGCCTCTGCCTAGCATGTTTGGCTTAGCTTATAATTCAAAAAGAAACCCAAATATGGCTTTTATACTAATTATAAAGAAGATAAGAATGCTCTGATAATGTTGACTAGCCAATAGTAGACCAATTAGCCACTTCAATTGTATTTAAGTTTTATTTTTCATTGCATTGACGTTAAACTTCGTCATTATATAGTCGAGAGAATCTCAAACTTTTATTCTATCAGTATAAAGTGAATATTGTGTGTTTAATTTAAGAGGAAATTACAAAAAATCAGGTGTTTAAATATTACTTTTTAAAAATCAGGTCTAAAATTTATTTTTGCAAAAATCATGTAATATATTAAAACCCTAATTACTAACCCTAATTTATTACTCTTAACTCCCTCCCTCCCTCTCTCTCTCTCTCTCTCTCTCTCTCGTGGCTTCTCTCCCCTCCCCTTCAACCTCTCTGTAAATCTCCATCTACCCACCGTCGAAGACCACCACCCACATCAACAATCCGTCGCCGAAATCACAGCTACGATCGAGGTAGAAGCGCAGCAACTTGATCTGGAATTTTATCCTTCGTGGATCTTTGCTGTTGTGATGCTGCCGTGCGGCGCTTTCATAGCAGCGTCGTTATGGGTGCTGTGGGTGTGTGTGCAGTGGCGGAGTAGAGTTGTGGCGGTGCTGGCGTCATGACGGGTGGGGTGTGGTGGCGGTGACGGGTTTGAGGTTTTTTGTTGGGTAGTTTTGTGGTTGTGGCGTGACATGATTTTTTTGTTGGGTGGTGTTGTGGCTGCAGTGGTGGCAACGACGTGGTAGTTGTGGTGATACTGTGTGGTTGGATGCGATTGTGGTGGGTTTATTGGTGGTGATGGTGATGGCGGCGGGATGAGAGTGGTCAAAAGTGGCTGAAGTGGTAGTACCAGTTATCTGTGACCAAGTATTGAACAGTGACCTAATACTAATAAATTTTAAAATATGTGACCAATAATATTAATTGTGACCTATAAATTTTTGAATTTGTGACCTCGATGTCTAATTAATTTGATAATATATGACCAATAAATAAATTATGACCTATAATTGTTTATATGTGACCATTAATTGTATAATTGTGACATAATTAATAAATATTTTTAATTAATAACTAAATACTTGATTTTTGCATTTGTGAAACTTGAAACTTGATTTTTATATTTGTGAAACTTAAAATCTGATTTATGAATTTTTTCCTTAATTTAATTAATGATAAGTAATTAGTTGGTCTATTTCTAAAAGGACCAATTCTTTAATTTGATCACGGGGCCCATCAAAAACTTAATTGAAAGGTAAAAAATTGAAAAGATGGAGAAAAGCGACCTAAAAACTCTCAAATTGGGAAAAGCACGAGCTATCCAAGATAAAGATATTTCATTACGTGAAAAATCTGTACAATCACGTAGAATTTTTCCAAACCCTAAACCCCTAAGCAAATATGATGAGATTTCAAATGATCTCCTTGTATTATCCCAAGATAGTATATGCCTATCTTAAAATACGAATAAATTAAATACGATAGAGGTTCAAGAAATGGTTAACTAATTTTATTTTAAGTAGGAAACAAAGAAATCACTCTTATAATACATAGAAAAACACAAATTCTATTCTACTAGGGAACAAAAAAAAATAAAAAATCATCGTATTTTATTTAAGACAAACAAGTCAAAAAGCATAACAATATTCGCCTTAACTTTGGATTCTCTAATACCTAAGATAGAAATTTTCCATGTCTCCTCAAAGTTGAATAATGTTGATGTGCCTCAGTCCCATCACTTTGATCTTCTTTGACACGTAACATGAGAAATTTCGACGAACCTTTTCTTTTATATCAAAATTCTCAAAACAAAGAATTGTCATGCTCCATCGTAAATGGTGTACAAACTTAGAACCAACACACACATTCAAAAAATTTCAAATCAGCTCATGTTGAACGACATTACTAAAAATTCTTGTGCAACCTCTATGTTTTCCCAAGAGTCCATGAGTTATGGACAAACTCCACAACACATCTTGCATCAATGTCAAATCAATGCGCGTGTATAAAATTATGGATCCATTAACAATATCCCATCATATATCAAGACAACTTGTTTGTCAAACACGTCAAGGATGAGCATATTCTTCCTAAAGAATATCATCGTCTCTCATGGAGAAAGGAGACACATTGTTAACGACAATGTTAGTATCTCCATTACTTCGAGCAATAATCGAATATGCTCTACCTATTTGTATAATTTTTCTCGAGATGTCCAGAATAATCGCCTCTCGAAATAGAAGTTTAATCTTTTTTTTTTTTTCCCCTTTCAAATCCTTGCGCCATCCAGAATCAAACCCCATTGACTTCTACTTGCCCATGCCAAAATTGATTTCCCAATCAAATTTCTCCACTTCAACATATTTTTTCTACCATCCACCACACCAAATGACCTGAGGCTCTAACAGCACTTATTGGCAATTGAGACCAATTCCTCGATTTGCCCGCATTAATCCCTGTTCCAAGAATTTATTTAAAAGTTAGAAAAATGTAAAAAGTTAAAGAAAAATCATAGAAAGATTTATGCAGAAAACTTTGAAGTCAGATAAAAATCATACAAAGACAGTGATATTTCACTGCATAAAAAATTATACAATCGTATAGGACTCACGCCCCAAACTCCAAGCAAACCTAAAAATGTTCATATCACATGAGATTTTAAAGGATCTACAAGTCTTAGTCAGTGTGAATTATTCTTGGGTTTGCTTGAGCGTTTGGGGTGTAAGATATTCTATATGATGGATGAGATTTCAAATGATCCCCAAGTCTCACCCCAGGATAATCCATGATTGTCTTAAAATTGGGATAAGTATAGTATAATAGGGAGGATCATACTTATAGGAGAAAATAATAAATCACTCCATAATATATAGAAGAAATAAACAATAAAAATTCAATTTCTATTTTATGTAGGAAAATAATAAGTCCAAAATTCTAACAATTTCTACATTGACTTTGAATTGTCTAAGACCTCGAATAGGAATTTTTCACATTTCTTAAAAGTTGAATAATTGTACATGTGTCTGGTCTAGTATATTTTGTCTTCTTTGTCACACCACTTAGGAAATGTTAACGAACCTTTTCTTTTACTGTCACATTTCTCAAAACAAAGAATTACCATGTTTCACCCTAAAGAAAATACACACTTAGAATCAACACATTTTAAAATTTTCAAATCAGCTAATGTCAAAACAATCTTGTTGAAAATTACAGTGCAACCCCCATGTTTGGCTTTCCTAGGAGTTCATCAATTATCGACACAAATGCCACCATACATATTGTATCAATGCTAAACCAATGCATGTATTTAAACTTATTGATCCGCTAACAATAACACATCATTTATCATGACAATTTGCTTATCAGACATATATCATAAGGATGAACCGAAAGAATATCACCGTCTCTCATGACGAAAAGAGACACATCGTTATTGACAATGTGGCATCTTCATCTATTGACTTCAAGCAATAGTCGAATTTGTTCTATTTTTGGACAATTTTTCTTGAAGTGTCTAGATTGTTCACTTCTATTGAAAATAGGGGTTTAATCTTTTTTTTTTCCTAAATTCTTGTATCACCCAAACTAAATCAAAACATAATTTACTTCCATTCGTCACAAGTCAAAATTGATTTTCTGCTCAAATTTCTCCACGTCACGTGACATATTTTTTTTGCTCTCCACCATTTCGAACAACTTGACGCTCAGATGATGTCGGAGACGTAGGATTCTCCTCCTTAAAGTAGCTGGCACTTCGTCTGTTCCTAATCATCCCACGACTACTTCGTGGCAGACATACTAGCTCGATTAGATGGTATTTCCGATGATCGGAGGCAGCTTGGGTCCCAAATCATATACACATTAATCTATTTTCCTCCTTTTGTTTGGTGTTTGCTCTTTTTAGTTTCTGCTTCCGGGTGTTTGGTGCTTGCTATTTTAAGCCCTTGTTTAATGCATTTTTTTCTTTAAGAATACATTTTTTTATGTGATGGGGAATATATGATTAAAAAAGAAGGAAAAGTTATTGATTTGATGAAAAATATTATTTTATTGAAGAATATGTGATTGAAAATGAGTAAAAGAATGAAAATGAAAAAAATAATGTAGCTCAAAAAGTGGCTTATTTTAGCTCCATTTTATGTAGATTAAAATTATATTTTAGTGAATCTTGTTGGAAAGCAATAATGTCTCTTTTAAAAGCCAAAGTTTGGGTCATAAATATTTAATGTGTCCTTGTTGAACATCATTAATTTTCAGATGACATCGTTGAAGTTTGATTCTATGTATTAAACTTAGATATATTACTCATACAATTAATATTGTAAGTAGACTAACAATGTGGATTAACGATCTTAGTCTCCATGATTTGATTGAACTCCAAAATTAGCTTATTTTTAGTTGGTTATTTTAGTAGATAATTAGATTAGAATAATCCAAAATAAAACTCCAAATCATTAATTTCAAGTGTTTAAATTAGAATTAATTTTAATTAAAGTAAATGAGTTGATATCTATTCTTCAATATGTCTATTTGAGGAAAAATCTTGACAATAACTTATTTTACTATTTTCATTTCTAGGATGCACATATCGATTATGTAGAAGATAAATTACGATGTGAATAATGAATACCAAAGCGAAAATTTTTAGAATAATGATTGATGGGAGAATGTGTGGTTGAAAAGTAATGAAAAGTTTTAGATTTGTGTGTAATATTATTTTATTTGTTAAATGTGTGGTTGAAATGAAGAAAGAAAAAAATTTAATGTAATGTAATGAACCAAACGGGGGCCAAACGGGGGCTTAGTTTGTAAATGATGGAATTTGATTGATGGAATTCGAAATTTAATGATTTAATGAAGACAAATTTAAATTTAATAGTCCAATTGGGATTTTGCTTAAAGCTTAATTAGTGACATGGATGATATTAACCTGTCAAGTGAAATTTTTAATAAATTTTGATAAAAGTTGATAAATTATAAAATATGTAATTTTAAAATTGTGAAAATTATAAAATATGTGATTAAAATTAATTATTAAATAAAGTCTAAATTAAAATTTAGTTTAGGGTAAAGAAGCCGAAAGTTTCTCGAGTCAATGCAAAGTCACCGACCGCATAAATATTCTTTACTTTCATAAACCCTTATTTTATTACTAAAATTGAAATCTGAAAAATGGCAGATGAGCCATCAGACCTGAAATTTGAAAATGTGGTTACTGATCACCGAATTAAAAAAGAAAAGGATGATGCAAATGATTCAGAGCTTCCATTGGAGAAATTAAAGCTGGGTCCAAGAAGGAAGCTTCTGGTGCTTTGTCTTGGTGGACTACTGGTAAACAGGGTGCACATGAAGCACTGGACAAGGGTTCAAGGATTAAAACCTGATCTGTGTAATGGAAAATTTGTAGGTAAAAATTTCCTCCTTTTTTTTTTTTTCCTGTTTATGAAAATATTTACGATGAATTTTTTGTTGGGTTTCTAATTTTCATCCTTCCAACACAGTTTTCAAGAGGCCCTTCTGTACCGAGTTTATAAAATTTTGCTTTGAACGATTTGAAGTGGGGATATGGTCTGGTACTGTAGAGTAAGTGACATTTACTTATTATGATTTTGGGTTTCTTTTTCTTGTGTATTGTGTTCGATTTTGTGTCTTGTTGAAATGTATAGAACTAATACAGAAGCTCTTTTGGAGTGTGTCACTGGTTCTGAAATGAAAAAGAAGTTAGCATTTGTATGGGTAAGTCTGATTTTTTGAAAATTTTAGATGAGATTTATTCATGTTTATGCCACAATTTTTACTGTATTCCATATTTACAAGTATAAGAAATCATGGCATAATGGAAAAAGGTGTCCTGACTTTGTTAAATCTGTTTATTAGGGTCAAGAAGAATGTATAGATTCTGGAATGCCATGCCTAAGAAAGAGGCAAAAGCCTCTGTTTCTGAAGGATTTGAGGCAACTGTGGGAAAAGAAATACCTTGATCTTCCCTGGCGTAAGGGACAATATTCCCAGTCGAATACCTTGTTGATTTGTGTTGATCCTCCCACATCCCTGCTGAATCCTGTAACTAAACCATTCTAGGAATTTACAGTTTCAACAAACTAATCCCAGCTATTCTTTAAGATGATTGCTTCTTCTTTCATTTTCAAATGCAGCCTAATACCGGAATATTTCCCCAACCGTACAAAAGGCACGACAGCAAAGATATATTTCTAGGTGATCAGTTAGAATCAGATTAAGAATTGGTTTTGTTAGTATGTATATGTTTTGGCAGGCTGCCTCTGATTTTCCCTCTGGATGTGTTTAGGCGCGAATGGTGAGTTGCGGGGCTATCTGGAGGGACTTGCAGATGTTGATAATGTTCCATCTTACGTGAAAGAGCATCCTTTCGGTCAGCCTGCAATAACACCTTCACATCCCGACTGGAATTACTACGCGAAGATTGTTCGTGAGTTTGTCAAGGAAGATGATAAAAGTACTAGCAAATGATGTACGTTTAGATTTGATTTGAAGCCACCTAAAATGACATTGAATAATTTGTGTGATTCAATTTCGTATCTTATTCAATCAATTTCTGAACCCGTTAACCTCTTTTGAAACATCTATTGTTGTTTGCACGTTGAGTTGTACAAATTAATGTTCGGACAGGATAATGCCAATTGCCAAGATAGTACGTGAATTTGGCAAGGAAGAAGAAGATAAAAGTTAGTAAGTGAAAAGTATTTCCGCTTGTTATCTTTAATACGAAGAAATATCATAGTTTGAATTAAAAAAAAAACTTTTAACTTTGATGTGGTCAAAAAGAAGAATTAACAGGTATATTTTTTGTTTCACGGAATCTCAAAGGGAGTGATAAATGTAAAAGTTGAAATTCATTCAAGTTCATTGGTCTTTAGTGGAGTACTTTACGATATTTACGAAGAGGGGAATAAAGATGATAATGAAAAAGCAGAATAATAAAGTGCAGTATTCAAAAGTTCATAATAATGATAGAAAAAAATGAAGGATTGTTAGGATCGAGCAAAGGGATCATGATACTTTGGATCCTAACGGTTCTACATTTTTAATATCCCGTTTCGGGATAGTTATATTATTTTTGAGATCGTAGAATTGTAACATCTAAAATAATTTCTTGGTATGTGATCAATCGTTGCTTTGGCTTTACTCACGTCGGTGACATATTTCTATGCGGGTCTTACAAAAAAAAAAAAAAGGATTTAAGTTATTTTGGGAAATATATTCAACAAAGTTTTCACCGGTGAATATTGACTCTTTCAATCTCTATTTCATTTGTAGGGCTTGTTCGTGACTTCTCACGCGCTTCATATTCGTTCAGAGTTTGCTCCCAGAAATATAGCCATCCCCACCTCATGTCAATTTTTTAACTCAGTGTAGAGTAACACCATGGTAAGGTGTAAACCATCAAAAAGAAAATACAGATTTCTATATATAAAATTTTGATATGACGGTGGATTGCCCATGACTCTTCAGCGTAAATTCCTTAGCTTGGACATGACATCTAATATGTCATAATAGATCCGAACACTTGCCCCGGATCGACTTTCAAATCCTAATTGCTCTGTGAATAACTAAAGAAAATAGATAAATGGCGTAGTAGTTGACTGGACATCTGTGCGTAAAGTACAATTTCGACGCGGACTGCTCTCCTGGCCTAACCTTAGACACTTTAAGATTCTTTTTCAAACTTGCTCCTAGTTCGAAAGGTTGCCCTATTATGGAACCTCCAGATATATTTTTATTTTCAACCCTCCGAATACAGTTATCTTCAGTCTCAAATCTATAATCGCCTTCAATATGTTGAACCGAAGAACCAACATAATCGTCGTCAATATATTGACCCCATGATTATAAGACTCAAGAATCTCTCGATTTGTTTGAATGACACAAGAAATAATTTTGATAAGTTCAAAATTAATTGAATGAAGAACAAGAAGAAAACAATAATGTCTTACAATTAATCTCTCAATAATTGTGTATTTTTACATTGAATGGAATGAGTTCTATTTATAGGATCCCATAAAACCTACTTAAAAATAGAATTAAGTTTTAACAAATATTAAAAAATATTACATGTAAGAGTTTTAACTAAAATAGAAGATGGTGCGAAATTTGAAAAATTCATAGCCGAAAGTACTCTATGTGGCCACATAGTGTACATTTATACGGTCGCATAGATCATCTGAGCTTCTTCTTTGTGGCCTTGGTAAAGGGGCATGTGACCGCATGTCTTGAATAACTATTTTCATAGAAAATGATTTTTTTTTAACTCAAATTACAATTTTTAGATTGTTTGATTGTCATTTTTTTTTCCACGAAAAATATTTTCAAATCTTTGAAAATTTGCCTAATTTTCTTTGTGTTTTGGGAAAACACAGATTAAATTTTTGTTTCAAAACAAGAAAAACATTTTCTTTTATAGAAGACATTTTTGATGTCAATTAAACACACACTAATAGTTGGAGTGAGGCGAATAGCCATCCAATTTCCTTTCTCATGCTTGAATTCTTAATTGTAACGTCCATAATCCGCTAATTTTCTAGGGGATTGTTCAAGAAGCACGGCCCAAGCAAAAATGTCTAGAAGATGAAGAATCTTCAAAGTCGTGAGAGGGGAGAGAGATTTTCAGAAACCATAGAAACAAAAGTAATGCCAATTGAATTCACTCCAGTTCCCATAAGCCAGCCAACAAACACATTAAAGCTGTATTTGATGAATATTATTGAGAAAAGAATGTAATTTAAATAATGATATGATGGAAAATATGTGGTTAAAAAGTAAGAAAAGTTAGTGATGTAATAAAAATATTATTTTATTGAAAAATATGTGATTGAAAATGAGTTTTGAAAGAATGCATTTTTAAATAATGTGTGTCACACAAGGGCTAAATAGAAGCAACCAGAAGGTCTTCACATCCAACATCGTAGGGAGTCGACACGAGACAATATCTCAAAAATCCTTTATAAAATCGTGTTTCCAAGAAATGCGACTTTAATCAATTAAAGCTAATAACCATTTTTAACAACTCTCAACAATCTCTACCTTGGTACGATGGTTCCAATTCGTAGTACAGTGATTTATACCATTACAACATCATTTGCTCTCTTCCTTGAAAATAATATTGAGCTAACTGAAGCAATCCAAGAATTTGCTTATAGGCGACACTTCGGTAGCAATATTTGCAGGATTAAAATATGTAAAAATCTTTTCGAGTTTAACAATTCCATGAGGAATAACGTCTCTGATAAAATGAAATCTAACATCAACATGTTTACATCTATAATGTAAAACAGGATTTCTACTTAAATATATAGCAGGTTGACTATCGCAATAAAAAAAACAATTTCTTTATCCATAAAACCAAACTTATGCAACAATCCTAACCAAATATCCTCTTTGATTGCATTTTGTACAGCAATATATTGTGCATCAGTAGAAGGCAAGGCAACAATTTTCTATGATTGTGATTTCCAAATCACACAGGAATTCCAAGAGTATACATCCATGCAGAAGTCGATTTTCTATCATCTCTATCACCTGCATAATTTGAATAGTATATCCTTTCAATATAATACCTTCGCTTTATTTTTTTATTGTATTCCTAAATCAGATGTTATATTTTTTCTAACAGCTTTGATATATAAGTTTTCTAACTTCTCTTGTTCCTCTTTATTTCTATTTAGTGAAAATTATCGATAGTCGTCCTACATGATATACATATTATTTGATGTATGATGCAATAAAAAATTACCACATTAATGTATCAAATAACAAACTTCTATGTGTACGCTACATAAGACGACTATTGGTAGTCTTGACAATGAATAACATTACTCATCGTGATGCGAACCCACGTAGCAACAATAGTTACCAAATCTATACAAGATTGATTCAAATTCAAGAAAGTCAAGAATCAATCTTTAAACTTGATTTAAAAATATTGAACCCGAGAACTAACACAATTGCTATCAATATGTTGACCTCCCATTTGTATAGAACTCATAAAAATTACTTAAAAGCGGAATTAAGTCTTAAAAGATATAAAAAAAATATACCATACAAGAATTTTACCTAAAATAGAATATTACGCGAAATTTGAAAAATTCGTGTTCAGAAATACACCATGCATGTACTGTAAATCTATGTGGTTGCATAAATCATATGAGCTTCTCCTTTGTGGCCTCGATAAAGAACTATACAGTCGCATAGTTGTTTCGTTCAGCTTCTCGACCGCATAGTTGTTCCGTCTAGTTTCTCCGTCCATTACTTGAATCAAGTAGCTCTACTTCGTTTTATCTTCCATGCCCAACATGAAATATGTCCATTTGCTGCAGCGATCAATTTTTCGTCCACTTGGCTTAAACAAGTAGTCACATTGCTTTTTTGACCCGTTTCGCTCTCAACCTGGTCACATATCCTTTCTCAAAGATCAATGGATTCCTGCTCGAACTTGCCATCGTATCATGGATCGCATTATCCTCTCCCGTTTCAAAAAGATTCCACCTCGAATTTATACATGCATCAAAGAGAGAGATAAGAAAAAACAAAAATGCAAATTATCATAAACTTACCCTGAAGATCCAAATTGTAGCCATTGGTTTCAATCCTTGTAATGACGTGGAATGATCCATCTCCTCTAGGATGTAATCTTGACCTTTTTTGCATTCGAACAAACCATTTTTGNATCAATGGATTCCTGCTCGAACTTGCCATCGTATCATGGATCGCATTATCCTCTCCCGTTTCAAAAAGATTCCACCTCGAATTTATACATGCATCAAAGAGAGAGATAAGAAAAAACAAAAATGCAAATTATCATAAACTTACCTTCAAGATCCAAATTGTAGCCATTTGTTTCAATTTTTTCAATGATGTAGAATGATCCATCTCGTCTAGGATGTAATCTTGACATTTTTTACATTCAAACAAGTCATTTTTGTCTAATTACCCAAACCCAATCTCATTGGTCAAATAATTTACGCATCTTCCTTTTGCTACCTTGAGATGTATATAATTCAATCTCATGCTTTTTATATAAGTTACCATTTACAATAATAGTTAAAGGAATTAAATCAAACAAAGTCAACAAATTTAAATCATAAACCATATCAAATCATGTAGTACAAGTAGTAGTGGATACTAAATTGGTTCCCAATATATTCCATAAATTCAAACCAAAATATTTAAGGATTTCAAGATTAAAATATAAATTTTCATGCCTCAAACCACCAACAATGCACCACAAATATCTATCATGTTCAATTAATTTCTTACAATATACTAGAATATTATTAACTAGTAATTTATTGTCTATGAATACATGTGACAAATGACTTATTACTCTCATAAAAGTATTAAATGTATTAATATATGTAAAAGTTCATGCCCCATGTGAAAAAATATTACTAGATCATCATCTCACTTATGTATGTGGTATTGATTCTTTACCATGTTCTAGTTGAATGCTAATCAAAATTTTCCCTTGCATCGAAATCAATTGAATACTCAATGAGTGGTATCCCACTAAATAAATCTTCATAGAATGAGTTTTTTGAGTTCCTGTAATAAAGAAATATCTAAATTAGGGACGAGCTTGTTAGTTCTGACTAAAGTTCTATCAATCTCACATTGTTTTGCATAGAAACTTACTTTTGATTTTTTCTCCTTTCGATAGATTTTCTTTCTTTTTTCTTTTGTGGCTTTACTCTTTTTTTCCTCACAACTAGCCACCTTGCTATCTTTTCTCCTACTTTCATTTTGCATTTCTTTGTTTTTCTTTGCTTGCTTACGTCTTAATCTCAATTGGTCCTCATAGATCTGTTGTGGTGTTAATGGTACAAAAGTAACATCTCTCCCATCTTTTACAAAGTTATACATATTCTTGAATCCATCATGTTTAACCTTCGTATCATACTATCATGACCTTTCCAACAAAATGTGTTCAGTATGCATATGAACTACATCACTTCATCACTATACTCCCTCCCAATTGAAAAATTCACCAAAACTTGCCTACATACCCTAACCTCTCCACATTCATCTAACAACTGCAATTTATAAGGTTTAGGGTGTTTAATCGTAGTCAATCCTAATTTCTCAACAATCGTAGTACTAGCAATATTAGTACAACTACACCCATCAATAATCAAACTACATACCTTATTTTGACATGGCATCTAGTATGAAAGATGTTCTCCTGTTGCTACTCCACGTCATCCAATTTAATTTGTGTATTGAAAGCACGCATCACTACAAGTAACTCACCTCCAAATAGGTACTCTATTCCATCTCCATCATCACCATCCTCTAATGCGAGCATATCATCACCATCACTCACCATTTCTCCATTGTCACGTAAAATCATTGCCTTTTTGCTTGGACATTGAGAAGTAATATGCCCTGATTCCAAACACCTAAAACTTTTGATATCCCGAGTTTTAGAAGGTTGGGAGTCCGTTTTGGGAGTAATTTTGCTAACAACTTTCTCATTTCCTTTTGGTGGTTCGGTCTTACTACTCAAAACAGTCACATTACCTCTATTATCATCCCACTACGATTTTCTAGAAGAGTTAGAACCCGAATAATATCTTGATGTCCACTTCCTCTTCAATTGCCTTTCCACCTTCATAGCTACATGTAGCATATCTTTCAATTCCACATAATGTTGCACCACATTCGCTATCTCCATATTCGAACCATTCAAAAATCGGACTATGGTAGCCTTCCTATCATCATCAACATTCTCTCTAATTATAGCAATCTTCACCTCCTTATGATAATCTCCCACACTCCAAAAAACTTGGTGGAGACTTTGCAATTTTTTATGAAACTCCATATAATAATGATTAGGCACGAACCTCTTTCTCTTAATAGTCTTTAATTCTTCTCATGTGTTTATACGCATCTCACAGTTCCTCCTCCTAAATGTTACTACTTGATCTCACTAAATGATAGCATAATCAGTAAATTCAAGTATCGCAATCTTTACCTTTTTTTCTTCGAGTAGTTGTAGCAATCAAATATCAACTCTACTTTCTTTTTCCACCTCAAGTATGCCTCCGGATCACTACTTCCTTTGAATGAATGAATTGTCATTTTGATATCGCCCATATTTCTATCAACACCATCTCCAACACAATCTCTACCCCTCCCTTCATGTCTAACTCCTCTATCCCTCATTCTTCGTAATTTGACATCCATCAATATATTCTCATTAATGTCACTATCCGCTTCACATTCACCAACAAAATCCATTATATGATCCCGCCTACCTTGCCTCCTTGTGTTAGGAACTTCTCTAGGTTGTTCCCTACGCAAATTAACAAGGAATGTGTCTTACATCTCCATCCACGCCTCTTGTGTGTCCATTCTATCTCCCATATCACCAAACAATCTTTTAAATTGTCGTATCTCATCCTTCATGATAACTTAACTATTCTTCTCGTTTGAAGTAGAATCGTCTTTGTTAGACAATGTAAATCTATTTTAATATTTGTCTTACGTGTGTACACTCATGTTTCACTTAATTTGATTTTTTCTCTCTATTAGTCTCACCACTCTGCTTTTTTTCCACTCAATACTTTCTTACAAGTGTTTCAAAGAATTAATTCGATCTCAACCAAAATTTAACCCTTGTGGAGTTTCAAACAAAGATTTAATAATAAAAATTAACTTTAGAATGACTCAAGAAGTATAAATTGACACTTTGAATGTAACATTAATGATAAATTCAAAAAAATGAAATCGGATGCTGGTGGCAATTTTCGATTTTTCGATTTTTTTTTGGCTAAAAAATTCAACTAGATACTAGTAAAAGAAATAGAAACTGATTTGGATACTAGATTAGCACACAAACAAGTTTTGATTTTTTTTTTTTTAGATTGGAGACTCAAAAAAATGAAGAACACAAAAAATGAAAAACAAAAGACTCAAACAATAAGAAAGAGAATATAACCTTGATTTTTGAAATCTTGCTCTGATACCAACTGATACAAACCCATATAATAATAGTAGCTACGAAACCCACACAAGATTGATTCCAACCTAAGAAAGCCAAGAATCAATCTTTAAGCTTGATTAAAAAATATTGAACCTAAGAACCAACATAATCGCCGTCAATATGTTGATCCCGTAATTATAAGACTCAAGAATCTCACTCGATTTGTTTGAATGCCACAAGAAATAATTTTGATAAGTTCAGAATTAATTGAATGAAGAACAAGAAGAGAGCAATAATGTCTTACAATTAATCTCTCAATAATTGTGTGTTTTTATATTGAATGGAATGAGTTCTATTTAGGATCCCATAAAACCTACTTAAAAATAGAATAAAGTTTTAACAAATATAAAAAAAAATTACATCCAAGAGTTTTAACTAAAATAGAAGATGGTGCGAAATTTGAAAAATTCACAGCTGGAAATACTCTATGTAGCCACATAGTGTAAATCTATGCGGTCGCATAGATCATCTGAGCTTCTTTTTTGTGGCCTTGGTAAAAGGACATGTGACCGCATGCCTTGAACAACTATTTTCATAGAAAATAACATTTTTTTAACTCAAATTACAACTTTTGGATTGTTTGATTGTNCATGTCTTGAATAACTATTTTCATAGAAAATGATTTTTTTTTAACTCAAATTACAATTTTTAGATTGTTTGATTGTCATTTTTTTTTCCACGAAAAATATTTTCAAATCTTTGAAAATTTGCCTAATTTTCTTTGTGTTTTGGGAAAACACAGATTAAATTTTTGTTTCAAAACAAGAAAAACATTTTCTTTTATAGAAGACATTTTTCATGTCAATTAAACACACACTAATAGTTGGAGTGAGGCGAATAGCCATCCAATTCCCTTTCTCATGCTTGGATTCTTAATTGTAATATCCATAGTCCCCTGATTTTCTAGGGGATTGTTCAAGAAGCACGGCCCAAGCAAAAATGTCTAGAAGATGAAGAATCTTCAAAGTCGTGAGAGGAGAGAGAGATTTTCAGAAACCATAGAAACAAAAGTATGCCAATTGAATTCACTCCAGTTCCCATAAGCCAGCCAACAAACACATTAAAGTTGTGTTTGATGAATATTATTGAGAAAAGAATATAATTTAAATAATGATATGATGAAAAATATGTGATTAAAAAGTAAGAAAAAGTTAATGATGTAATAAAAATATTATATTATTAAAATATGTGTGATTGAAAATGAGTTTTGAAAAAATGTATTTTTAAATAATGTGTGTCAAACAAGGGTTAAATAGAAGCAACCATAAGGTCTTCACATCCAACATCGTAGGGAGTTAACACAAGACAATATCTCAAAAATCCTTTAGTAAAATCGTGTTTCCAAGAAATGCGACTTTAATCAATTAAAGCTAATAACCATTTTTAGCAACTCTCAACAATCTCTACTTACTTGAATAATATTGAGCCAACTGAAGCAATCCAAGAATTTGCTTATAGGCGAGACTTCGGTAGCAATATTTGCAGGATTAAAATGAGTAAAAATCTTTTCGAGTTTAACAATTCCATGAGGAATAACGTCTCGGATAAAATGAAATCTAAAATCAACATGTTTACATCTATAATGTAAAAGGCAAGGCAAGGCAATATATTGTGCATCAGTAGAAGGCAAGGCAACAATTTTCTATGATTGTGATTTCCAAATCACACAGGAATTCCAAGAGTATACATCCATGCAGAAGTGGATTTTCTATCATCTCTATCACCTGCATAATTTGAATAGTATATCCTTTCAATATAGTACCCTCGCTTTATTTTTTTATTGTATTCCTAAATCAGATGTTATATTTTTTCTAACAGCTTTGATATATAAGTTTTCTAACTTAGTACCCTCTCTTGTTCCTCTTTATTTCTAT
>CAIGRB010035894.1:0-12996 GCA_903798255.1 Fraxinus quadrangulata | reverse complement strand
AAAAAAAAATGAAGTGTATCCATTAGTTTATCGACTTGTAACATTGACGTTAATTTTTCCAGTTACTACTGCTACTGTACAAAGAGTATTTTCTGCAATGAAGATTGTCAAGAATCAACTGCGTAGTCGGATGGGAGATCAATGGTTAAGTGATAGTTTGGTTGCATATATTGAAAATGACGTACTTAACAATATTGATAACGATGTAATTATACGATGTTTTCAGAGTATGAAAATGCATAGGCTTCAATTGTAATAGCGTATTGACTTATTTTCGTAAATGATATGTAGTTCTATATATTTTTGAATTCTCATTTTTGACCCCACAAGACAAATGGTCTGGATCCGCCCCTGTGTCTACATTAGATTTATTTGGCACTTTTTGCACTTACTGAATACTAGATGAAAGATCATTTTTAAATTTTTGGATAACTAGTATAATTTTTTACCCTGAAATTGATAAATCAATGTATCATTGAAAACACAGATGCAAAAGAGTCCAAAACAAAGGACGATTTACTCTTTAAAATCAGACAAGTGAAAAGATGACATCAATGGTTAGCAAAGATAAATGAAGCCCCTAACTTTACCTTACTTATAAGCTTTGAACGCAACATTTGGGACATGAACAATCTTGGTTTCTTTTATTGGATCCAGTATTATCATCCATGTCTTCAACATGGAAACAACAACAGATGGAACTCATTGATGTTGTCCCAACTCTCGACGTTAATTGTCCCATTCTTGAAACAAATCAATTTAGTTTTCTATAAAATTATATTGGTAAAACTATGAATTTAAAGATCCTTAACCAGAATTGACCATCTATTCTAAAGGGATACAATAGTTAAACCTTTCTTGGTTCTTCGAATTGAACAAATGATTCACCAGTTCAAAACAATATTTTCATTAACTAATTTTCCCTTTTTACAATGACAAATATATATATGCTCCTATACAAATCTCTATACAATCTTTAATCATGAAGTTTAGGAAATAAGCAAGGAAGTATATCTCTAATTTGGGTAACAATATTAGTGACGTTTATGTATGGTAAGATACCAACTTGGAGACAATCACACTTTGATTTGTCAACACCCTTCCACAAATTAGTGCATAGATGTCACTCATTCTTAACTTGCCAAGACCATCATTAAACGCTCGAGTAGATATGGCCTTGGTTAGAAGATCAACAAGTTGGTATTGGGAAGGAACATGTTGTATTTCAAAAATCTTGGCTTCCAGTTTCTCTTTGAAGAAATGCCTATCAACTTCAACATGTTTAGTTTGATCATGTTGGATTGGGTTGTGGGCAATATCACAAGCTGCCTTATTGTCACAATACAGTTTCATTGGACTAGTGCGTTTAATATGCAACTCATCCAATAAATTTCTGATCCACAATAACTCACATACTGCCATAGCCATTCCGCTAAACTCAGATTTAGCACTGGATAGAGTAACTACATTCTGTTTCTTGCTTCGCCAAGTAACTAGATTTCCACCTACAAAAGTGAAATAACCTGATGTAGATCGCCTATCTGTGATTGCTCCAGCTCAATCTGCATCGGTATACCCTTTGACCTCTAGATTATCTCCTTTTGTAAACATGATCCCTCTACCTGGAGATGACTTCAAATGGCGTAAAATTCGTATCACTACATTCATATGTTCTTCGCTCGGGGAGTGCATGAATTGACTGACCACACTTAGAGCATATCCAAATCCGAGCGTGTATCTGCTAAATAAATCAATTTGCCAACTAGTCTATAATATCGTTCCTTGTTTGTTGGGACTTAATCCAGATATATCCCTAGTTTCAGATTTTCTTCCATGGGAGTGCTGGTTGGACTACACGCTGTCATACCGGTTTCACTTAATAGATCTAAGACATATTTATATTGAGATATGAAAACACCATTCTTTGACCTCGACACTTCAATTTCAAGGAAGTATTTCAATAAACCAAGATCCTTCATTTCAAATTCACGAGCACGGTAGTTCTATAACGCATTCCTTTCTTCTGGACCATTCTTCGTTACTATCATATCATCAACATACACAATAAGACATGTAATTTTGCCTTCTTTTTTTTTTGCTTCAAGAAATGGGTATGATCTGAATTGCTAATTGTATCCAAAACTCTTTATAGATTTCGTCAATTTTCCACACCATGCCCTAAGAGATTGCTTCAGACCATATAGTGCCTTTTTTAATCTACAGATATATTTGTCATCTTCTGACTTTATATTACATCCATGGGGTAGTTCCATATACACTTTATCTTGAAGATCTCTATGTAAAAATGCATTCTTGACATCAAACTGATTTAATGGCCAGTCAAGGTTCACTGCCAGGGATATCAAAATACGGACATTGTTCTTTACTACTGGTTCGAATGTCTCCATATAGTCACTTTCATACATTTCAGTGTACCTCTTGGCAACTAGTCTAGCCTTGAATCGCTCAATTGTTCCATCCACTTTGTATTTAACTGTGAAGTCCCACCTACACCCAACATGCTTCTTCCCATAAGGCAACTTAACGACTTCCCAAGTTGAATTCTTTTGCAGAAACTCATTTCCTCATTCATTGTTTCCTTCCACCTAGGATTTCTCAGGGCTTCTTGCACATTTGTAGAAATAGATACATAAGATAATTGATTCACAAACGACTTACGTTCCTTTGATAATCTACATAAGACACATGGTTGCTCATGGGATACTTAGGAATGGAATTGAAAATAAGTTCATAGTTTATTCTAGGTATATCTCTGGAAGCTTGATTAGGTAACATTTTTCGAGGAGATTCCGAATTTACCTGGTATTCGTGAAGAGAATCGATTTCAGGGAGCAATTGGTTAGATGGTACCTCATGAAGAGAGAAAGTCAATTGAGATATTGGTGAAGCCACTTGTATTTGGTCTTGACTATTTCCATTCCCCAAGTCCGCCTCCTCTTGGTGTTCACCACTTTTTGTAATATCCTCATCTATAATATATTAAATATCACATCAGGTGAGAATCATTTTTTGGATGATTTTACCCTATTACAATAATACCTTACTTTTCATTTTTCAGTATGTAATAAATACTACAAAATTCTTGTCATGTATGAATTTCATGTTTTTAATTCTCAATTAATTAACATTCACATTAATCTAGATCAATGAATCTTGATTGATAAATCTTCATTTACATGAATCTAGAATTATTATAGATAAATTTATTTCTATCCATGTATCTAAAATTTTTTATAGGTGTTTAATTTCATGTATTAGCAATTAATTCTTACAAAATTCTTGTCATGTATGAATTTCGTTTTATTGATTCCCAATTAATTAAAATTTATATTAATCTAGACTTAAGGAATCTTGACTTGATGAATCTTAATCTATATGAATCTAGAGTTATTTTAAATGAATTTATTTATATTAATGTATCTAGGAATTTTAATGAGTGTTTAAATTCATGTATTAAAATGTAATACTTATATATCAAATGTAGTATAAAAAAGTTGTTCATTTGTAGTATTTCATCATCACAAAAAATTGAATAATAGAAGTTGAATTTTGAGATGGCAAGTTTCATCTCTTAAATTTTAGTTCGTTTGAGACTTATCACATCCTCTCAACAAAATGTTATCAAATATTACTTTTATAGCATTTACAAAAAGTATTTTAAAATAACGTACAATGAACATTCAACTTTGACTAGTTTTCCAAAGGAGCCAGAGTTTCACTTGTAATATCCACATTTTCCAAAGAAGGAGTCAGAGTCTACAATTCATCATTTCGATTCTCCCCCTGAAATGGAGACCCGGGAGTAGAGTAGTACATGTCATTTTCATGAAAAACGACATCAAGGTTCACATACATATTTTGAGAAGGGGGATGATAACAGTGATATCCCTTTTGAAGTGAAGCATAGCCAACAAAGATACACCGAAGAGCTCAAGGTTCTAGCTTGTTTCTCAAGGGTTTAGGGAGATGAAAAAAGGCGAAACACCCAAATATTCTAGGTGATAGATTTGGAACAGTGGGAGCACTTACAGTTGAGTAGAGAGTATTATAGGGTGTTTGGAATTGTAAAGAACTGGTGGGTAAATGGTTAATGATATAGGCTGCAATATTGATGGCTTCACCCCAGTAACTGATGGGCATATGAGCACCAAACAAAGAGGCGCAAACAACTTCAAGTAAGTGGTGATTTTTGCGTTCTGCAACCCCATTTTGCCAAGGAGAATAAGGACAAGTTGTCTGATGTGAAATGCTATGTAACTGTAAATAATGCCTAAGATCTTGATTAACAAATTCTCTACCATTATCAATATGAAGAACTTGTATATGAGATCGATATTGCGTGTCAATCATTTTATGAAATTTCTGAAATAAAAAACTACATTCTTTGACTTCATCAAGAAAATCCAAGTCATACTTTTGTGATCATCAATGAAAGAAACAAATCAACGAGAACCATTCAAGGAAGGGGTCTTAGCTGGTTCCCATATATCCAGTGGATCAACATAAAAGGTGCGGGACTTTTATTCAAACTTAATGGAAACGATACACGGTGAATTTTTGCTAGTTCATAAATGTCACATTTGAAATCTAAAGTAGTTAATTGAGAAAACAACTTTGGAAACAATCTTTTTAAATATCCAAATTGATTTGAGCAAACTTTGGAAACAACTTTGGAGGTAACTTTGTCAGACTTATCCATCGAGAAAACTTGTGCCAACTGATTTGAGCTATTATGCTTCAAATCTAGGTAGTATAGCTTCTCCCTTCTAGTACCATAACCAATTGTCTTCCGAATCCGGATATCCTTAAAAACACAAAGGTTAGGCAAAAAAAAGCTGCTGCAAAGTAAGGCACAAGTTATTTGAGAAACAAACAATAAGTTATGGTTGAAGGAAGGTACGACTAAAATAGAATCAAGATTTAAATTATTTGGAAGAGTAATTGAACCTCCATTAACTGGTAAGGAGTTGCCATTAGCTGTAGACACGACATGTTCAGTTGATGATTTTATAAACTGAATATGGTGATAATTAAAAGTCATGTGATCCGTAGCTCCTGAATCAATTATCCATGTATTACTACTACAATATGCAGAGGGATGTAGAACTTTACCCATGTTACTTGAAGTGGCAATAGCAGCTAAAGCTTTTACAGGAGTATCACTGGAAGTTTGGCTATGGCGGCTAAAGCTGGATGTGTTCACTTTGAGTTGCGTTTTTGTGATGCCTTCACTTGATCCCACCAATCCAGATAGCCAATCAGATCATAGCACTGTGACTTTGAGTGGCATGTTTCACCACAATGAGTGCACATGCATTCTGATTTAGCAGCAGCATCGAAGTCTTGACTGCCTTTTTGGTCCGGTTCAGGCTTTGCAACAGGTTTTGCAACAGGTTTCCGCAACTAAGGCTTGGTTCGGTTGACTATCAAGGCGGCAGATTCATGGTTTTCAGGTTCACTGTTAAGTGTAACTCGACGGACAACATCTCTCTGTATATAAGCATATGCATTTTTGAGATCAACTAGGGGTTCCTTTCTAAGAACTTCACCTCAGATTTGTTCAGAATCTATGTCCAATCCGCTGAGGAAGATGTGCATGCGTAGGCATTCAACAGATTTTCTATATGGGATAATATCGTTCGGATCCTTCATAGTAACTTTATCACGATGATCCAATTCTTGAAAAATCTCAACCAGCTCCCCATAATAGGTTGACAATGGAAGGCCAACTTGTTTGGTAGAGAAGGCGTGCTGATTTAGTGCAAAAATTTGTGTCTCATCCGATCCATCATAGAAGGCATTTGCAAGGGCAATCCAAATTTCCCAAGCGGTGCGCAGGCGTAAGTAGCATTTCATTATTTCTTGAGACAAAGATGAGCAACCATCCTTTCACTTTTTGATTTTCAGCATATCACTTTGCATAGGTAGGATCCGTTTCCTTCGAGGGTCATTTTTGCCTAGAATATATTCAAATTTATCACGCCCTGCAATTTGCATCTCCAAAATTTGGGACCATACATCATAGTTCGTTTCAGTGAGAACAATAACAGCGTGAAAGCCAGAATTTTCGGATTGGATGTGAATAACTAGGGTAGATACTTCATTAGTAGCAGATTCGGACGGTTCATGAGCCATGTGAGTTCGGTGCAACTCACGTATCAGACTTTCTTTTTGTTGGATGATGTTCAAAACAATATTTTCATTCACTAATTTTCCCTTTTTACAATGACAAATATATATACACTCCTATACAAATCTCTATACAATCTTTAATCCTGAAGTTTAGGAAATAAGCAAGGAAGTAATATCTCTAATTTGGGCAACAATATTAGTGACGTTTATGTAAGGTAAGATACCAACTTGGAGACAATCACACTTTGATTTGTTAACATCACCCAACTGGTAAATTAGTTGACCCTACATCTAGATAGAACAAGGTGCCATTCCTCTTTCATCGATCTTGAAGTATCAATTCTCGATCAGAATATAACTCCATTGTTTACCCTGCATTTTACCAAGCAAAAACTCAACATATATTACACACTTAATGACTGAAGCTATTAAATAATATAGTACGACAATCATTTCAATAGTTAAAATAATAAACAAAGAACGCATTATTTATTCATACGATCAACAAACAAAATGCCTGTCTATCAAGGTGGTTGAAACTTCAATAAAGTGTTACTGGATAGCCTAAAGTGTTCATCATCGCAAGAATCTTCTCAAATTCTTTAATTATCTTATTCAATTATTTTAAATCCAATATGTTACATTTCTTTTTTATGAAACAAATTTGATTATGCTGTGTTAATTATGCCCAGAATCTCTAATATCATTTGTTGGGAAATTCAAGGATCACGTATTGAACGATACCACTTGACATGTAACCAACCACCGATAGAGATGTTGAAGTTGTATGACACAATAATGAAATATTTGATTACAAGTAAAAGAATAAAAGAAAATATGACCGAAAAATTAGGAGATTTTATTGTACCACAAATAACGAAAATAGAGAAGTATTACAATGATCCTAAAAGCTAATAATTACTTTTTCCACACAATTCTCACACAATAAAATTGTATAGAAGAGTCAAATATATATATAGACAACTATGTAGGGTAACGTCCAAATCCTAATAGATGAGTTGTAGTTGAAGTAGAATGCCAAAAACGTATTAAAACGTGAAAAGGGCATGAGCTGGCAACGCTGTCGCTTGAGCGATAAGTTATCGACAGACTAGCGATATGTTCGTCACTCCAGCGTCGGCGGGCGATAGGCGAGCGGCCAATTCTCAGAAGAAAACCTACATGTGTTACTCGAGCGGTAGACTAGCGAAAATGAGGTGACTTTTCTTCTCTGTCCATAATTTCAACATTTTCAAGTCCAATACAAATTCTAACTCCCAATAGAGCTTTTAAATAGAATTTCAATTTGAATTAGATTTCAATAGAATTCCAAATTAAATTTTTCTTAACGTGCACTTCAATTACTTCAACAAGGGATTCGGGTCACACCCAAATTCTAACAATCTCTACTTTGACATGAATTCCACTGCAACGAACAAAACTCCAAAATTTTCTCCACTGAAGTAGACAATCCGTTTGCAAGGAATAAACTGACTCTACAACAATAATCAAAACTGATTTCTCCAACCAAACACAAAATACTCAACCTCTTTCAATGAATCCAAACACTTCTCTACATAATTACCTCAAATTCTCAAAAAATCATAATGATTTTAAAATTTACCAAATTAGGTTGTAACACACCCAAAGCAGAGTTAAACTCAAATGCTTTTAAAAAACGCTCATTACTAGATTGTACACATTCTACTACGCTGAAAGCATGCTCAACAAAATCAGCATCCACATAATTTTTTCCACCGGGTTTGTCCTTAACAATAGAATATAATGGCACCGCATGTGATGGTAGCAAATCGTCATTATCCATATCTCTTGAACTCCACTGACCTATATTCTTCAAATTCGACTATTTACGAGCTCCTAAATGTATTGTACCAAAATTGAAAATAAAGCATTATACATCTCCTCTATGGTGAGAATATCACGACTATGGAAGATCGTGTCTCTAAATGAAGAAAATGAAGCGGACAATGAACACAATATGATGAAGGCCAAATCTTCTTCATTATACTTTACTTCTAAAGTTTCCAAATTAGCGATTATCTCCTTAAATACATGCCACATGATCTTCCAATGATCCTCCTTCTGTCATTCGATGAGAGTATAAACACTGTTTGAGATGCAACTTGCTTGTCAGACTTTTAGTCATGTACAATTGCTCCAACTTCAACCATAAAACAACTATTGAACCCTCCTTCAAAACGTGCTGAAGAATGGTATTCGATAGATGAAAATAAATGTGAAAAAGTGTCTTCTTATCATTCCGTAATTTCTCTTCCGCTATCAAAGTTACGAGGATCTTATCAAATCCCAACAACACATCATCCAAATCCTGCTATGCAAGTATTGCACGCATCTTAACCTGCCATAACGAAAATTTAGTATTTCGATCCAAAAGCGAAATGTCATATTTCATGGAAGTCATTATGTACAAAAACCTCGAACAAATCAACCCCGCGCTCTTGCGAAACTTGCGGAACCTAGGCTCTGATACCAATTGCTGTGTTAATTATGCCCAGAATCTTTGATACCATTTGTTGGGAATTCAAGGATCACGTATTACTCGATACCACTTGACATGTAACCAACTACCGGATTGAGATGTTGAAGTTATATGACACAATAATGAAATATTTGATCACAAGCAAAAGAATAAAAGAAGACAAAAAAATATAGCGAATAAATTATGAGATTTTATTGCACCAAAAATAATGAAGATAAAAAAGTATTACAATGATCCTAAAAGTTAGTAATCATTTTTCTCACACTATTCTCATACAATAAAATTATATAGAAGAGCCAAGTATATATAGGCAACTATGTAGGGCGACACTAAATCCTAATAGATGAGTTGTAGTTGAAGTAAAATGTCAAAAACCTGTTTAAACGTAAAAATGGCCTAGGCCGAATAACCCTATTGCTTGAGCGATAAGGTAGCGAAGTCTTGAGAGAAAACCTGTAGGTGTTGCTCGAGCGATTAGCGAAAATGAGGCGATTTTTCTTCCTGGTCCATAATTTCAATAATTTCAAGTTTAATACAAATTTCAACTTTAAATTGGGCTTCCAAATAGAATTTCAACTTGAATGAAACTTCAATAGCATTCCAAACTGAATTTTTCTTGACGTGCACTTCAATTAGAATTTTTCAATTATTTCAACAAGTAATTCGGATCACATCTAAATTTTAACAGATTAAGGGTATAGGAGGGACAAACAGGTCCATGAAAAACGTGAGACATGATGCCTGTCACAACTTTTTTTTGTTAATTAATAAAAAGCAAATATTATTGCCTAAGTCGGGCCAAATAGGGGGTTGGATCGAATAGCCAAACTCCACCTGTCTATACACCTCTAAACTTGATATGATTGCACCACAATGAATTACTGCTTTTCTAAAGAAACAGAACAGTGAAGGAACCTTCATCCCACAAATTCTGAGAATAATGCCCAAGATTGTGAAGTTTCTTTCTTTTTACGCCTTAAGATTCTCAAGATCGATTTAACAACTAATCTTGGGAAGGATGGCCCTACAGTTTCATGATAGCCACGTTCACACGTAGTCCCACAAGCCAAAAGTAAATAAAGGAAAAATGATTAAATTGCAAAAGAAGAAAAAAAAGAAGAAGAGGAAGAAGAAAGAAACCATGGCCCAGCCATCATGTACAAGTCCGTTTGCCAGTCAATTGCTGCTTTTTTTCTACCATTTCTACTTATAAGTAGTGCTCTTTCTAAAGCTGCTGCAATGGTGTCTAGTGTCTACTTCATAGAAGTTAGATCTTAGGTCCCATTAGTTACAAGACATGGGCCTAAAGGGGACTAGTAAAATGCAAAGTTTTTGCTTGAACAGGATTAGGCCTCTTGTTCGTGTTCGTTCTTGTCCAGCTCAATCCAAAAATCATGCTAATTCTACCTCCATTAATGCTGATGAAGAAGAGAAACATAATTCTGGGAAAGTCGAAAAGGATAGTTCTGGCGAGGTAGCAAAAACAGGAGCAATATTTGGCAGGAAAATCTTGATTGTGGTTGATTCAAGTCTTGAAGCCAAGAATGCAGTACAATGGGCACTCACTCATACAGTCCAGGACAAAGACCTGGTGATTCTTCTCTATGTAATTAAGCCTTCAAAACAAGGTGAACATGTTTTCGGTTTTTAGATGATTCACTGGACAACACAATGGACAAAATTTATACTTTTTTTTCTCTATCCTTACCAGAAAAGTATTACTAAATTACTAGATTGTTATTGCTTTTGGCAGGTGAGGAGTCTAAGAAGGATATACATTCAAGAGCTCCTCACTTTCTTACTTCTATGAAAAAAATGTGCCAGCTGAAGAGACCTGGGGTGTGAATTCTAACTTCTTTTAATCGGATTGTTTGTATTCCATTGTTTATCTCGCTTGCAGATATCCTTTATTACCTCTGTCCCACAAAGATAAGCTTGGTTTTCGTTTTTGTTTGTTCCAAATTGTAGGTCACTTACATTGTTGAAAGTATAATTAATGTTTTTATTTTCTAAGATATCCCTATTTAATGTGCATTGTTATCAACAAATATGAGCTATCATTATTCAATGTAAGTGTGTATTAGGAAAAATGTAAGTAAAAATTATAGTTCCAACATATGTTAATTAAGTTTTCTTAATTTGTGTGACAATAGAAACAAACCTATCTTTGTGGGACGGAGATGATAATAAAGTTGATTGAGTTGTTCAAGAAAAAAATTAATTACAAATTTTTTTCAATGTGTGTAAGACAGGTTCATATTGAGGTTGTAGTGGTAGAAGGGAAAGAGAAAGGTCCTGCAATTCTGGAGGCGGCCAAGAAGCAAGAGGCAGCACTGCTGGTTCTTGGGCAGAAGAAGCGTTCGGTGACATGGCGGCTTGTGATGATGTGGGCGGGGAATGGGGTGGTGGGTTGCGGCGGAGTGGTGGAGTACTGCATTCAGAATGCTAGTTGCATGGCCATTGCAGTGAGGAAGAAGAGCAAGAAAGTTGGTGGATATCTTATCACCACCAAGAGACACAAAGATTTCTGGCTTTTGGCTTGATCATGTATAGACTTCATTAGATTTTGGGTTTTTGTTATTGTTTGTGGAGAAATGGGTTGTGCACAATTTGTTTGACCTACTCGTAAAGTTTGTCGTAACATAATCATGAAGGGGGGTAATAGGGAAAATGAAAGGTTTATATGTCATTATGTGTACAGGAATATGTCTCTCAACTAGAATTCAAAGAATTAATATTTATAGGCAGGGGAAATATTTATATTGGCATAGGATATTCGTGCTCTAACACTTGGAGCTCGAGTCTACGCAGTTGAACTAGCTCTACTGGATCGTGTATAAAATGGCAGCAAAATTTTTTGCAAGTGATGAAATGGAGAGTTTGGCTCCGTTCATTATTTTTATTTTTTATTTTTTGCTTTGAACTCTCGAAGGACTTATTTTTTAAAAAAAATTTGTATTTTTTAAGGGTAATATTCATTAATAACTTTAAAATGCAAAATATTTCCCATAATAACGTCCCATCTTTTCACAAAAATATTGTCTTCCATTTTGTACACGTTTTTTTTCCCCTACTTCCTTACTTTCTATATACCTTTTTGTAACACACTTGGTTGGTTACTACGTCAACGCCACAATGACCACCACCACCAACATTGATGCATTTAATAATTGTAACAAACTGTATTAAGTCATCGCCACCACTGTCGACGCCATCACCACTAACAACCGCCACCACTACGACCACATCCTCAACCCCACATACTACCATAACCAATCAAGTTGGACACCATCACCACATCATCTCTACCACCACAATCATGAGATTTGCACTATCACCACTATTGAAAAAGCCCACGATCTTCAGTCAAACTCGACTCCTACTATCTCCACCTTCACCATTTCATCCACATAAGCGTCACGGCCTTCACCTTCTATTGACACACAAAAAGTGTAGCCCAAATTAGATAGCCCAAGGAATGAAGTCCAATTGGGAAGTTCAGGACGAAAGCCCCAATAGGACCATTGATGAATGCAATGGAGGCCCAAGAATAAAGTAACGTCATCGCCCAATCTTGCAAGACGCCCAGAATCTGAGCGAATGGAGTGCCTTACGGTCGTCCAGAATGAATGAACTCATTCTCGTCCAAACCTTCGAGTCGCCCTGAATATTAGCAAACATGGGATGTCGTGGTTATCCAGAATAGCAGTTATTGAGCAATCTCATCACACCCCACGATCTAAGGATCCCAGTTGAGGGCAGTTGAACGACAAAAGTAATGACAACAGTTAGAGATGGCAGTTTTACGACAAATCAGCCATCATAAAGAAAGTGGGTAGTTATAGAGCACCAAACAGTTTTCAAGAAGTTCTTCACAAAGAAACTATCAAAGGAGTATAAAAAGGAAAAGAAGACATAGAAGGAAGCCCCTGAATCAAACACTCTCAACAGAGAATATGTAATTTCAATTTCTTCATTTAAGTTTAAAACTCTTCTTTTAGTACTCGTGTACTTGCGCCCATTGGAGGTATTCTGTTTATTTCCGATTTGTAAATATTCGCCAAATAGAACACCCATTTTTGGGACTTTGTCTCAAGATATTTGTTTCTTACACAATCGTCTGAATCCTTTTTTAATTGTTAGCGACAATCCGTGCGAAACAATTTGGTACGCCCAGTGGGACATTGGTGTTTGGTATTGGAGAATACAAAAGGTGAAACAATTTACCTCATAAGTCTGATAAGGAACCATCAAGTCAAGGAGTAGTCCAGTCTGTGATTGAACGATATGAGAAGCAACAAAGCTCTCCACGAACAGAGGGA
>CAIGRB010035876.1:0-16624 GCA_903798255.1 Fraxinus quadrangulata | reverse complement strand
CTCTCTCTCTCTCTCGCTCCACCAAATAAGTCTACAATTGTTTTACATTTGATCCATAGTATTCCCAATTTACAGCCCATCGGAGATGCACTTCTCCCATCCTCAATTTTGCTTGTCACGTGTACAATAATTCAAATTTATTACACTAATGATGCTCTAATTCAGTTCACATCTTGTGCTAAATCCGATGTTTTACACAGCTGAGGTCTCTAAACAAGCCAACTCGAACCATGGCATGCCACGAGCCTGAGAATTTACGGATCCAAGCAATTAAACTGTTTTGACACGTGTTAGGTATTTTGATACCAAATAAACCCGGGGCGAAGATGACTTGTCGGATCGAATTAAAATCATATGATTTGTTTGGAATCTATTATTGAAACTATTTAAAATAATCGACCCAATAACACACAATAGTAACCCACAAAAGAATTTGGATTGGTTATTACATTCATGCCCGATCCACTTAGTTGACCTAAGTTGCTACTATATATACTGGCTCTTTTTTGATATGTATTATCATAATACATATACACGGTTTGTCCAAAAGCCCCCTTTTTGGTGAGATTTTGATTGCTTCTCTGTGACTCCTTGTTGCATCCTTCGTGCGGTCCCTTTGTACAACCTTTCACCTCGCCTCTGCCAACATCTTGGCTAGCGCCTAGGCTGCTGCACTTGTCCATGTTCTACTCGGTCTTTCCCAACTTTGTTGCTGCTCCGATTGCCTCTTTCGATGCTGCCTTCTACATGATTTGTAGGCGGTTTACTTTGTGGTTTGGAGTGGAATTATTGGTTCCTTCTTGTAGAGCTGCTTTGTGCGTTATTGGATTATTGATTTCAGCCATATCAAATCCATTTTGGTGCTAATCTTTGTGATATTGGAAATGGGAAGTGTTTTCTTTAACTCACAATTTTAATTCCACTGTTATTAATTGATTTGGAACCCACTTCGTGTTTAATTGATCAATTGAAGGTTATATTTTCTTCACAAACTGGTATCAGAGCCTCTAGTGGCTTGATTGCATGCTGATTTTCGATCTTTGGTGGCTAAAAATTGGAATTGATGTGTTTGTACGTGTGTATTCTGTACAATTGAGGCGTTGCCCTGCTGATTTTGTAATAAGGACTTGAATCCTTAATTAAATTCGCATCTCTCATTGTTACAGACCAGAAATAGGTCCGCTCTGATAAATTAGCTGAAACTCTTTAAATTATTGCCATGGTAGGTCATCATGTGGGGAGACCAAGGATTGTGGCCTTGCATGTTGCTAGTATTTTAGGACTATCTTCCTAAATTGTGATATTATCGTCTTTGTGACTGTGTTGATCGTTCTTTAATTTTCATATTGTTTGCTAAACTTTTTTTTTTTGGATAGAATTGTTACCTTTGACCTTATCCGCTTGAAAATTCCTTTGAGATTGAGGTTCGAAGCTCACGATAATCTTGGGAATTTATACCGGTGTATAACTTCGATCTATAGGACATTCTCTGTGCGGTAGTCTCGTTGAAGGTTGCTTATGTGTTATGGGTCTTATTTGTTAGGATGTGTGCGCACCACTTTGGTTTGAGTGTCGTTAATGATAAATGTGATTTTTATATCTGACAACAAAAAATGAAATGGATTTTAGTACAACAAAAATTTTCAAACTGTGACTAAGGATCGGAAATTTAGTTTGACAAACTTGTTTATACTTCTATTATCTTGCACTTATCTAATACCGTTTTGCGTAGAGTTAGCAAATATGATACCATCGAAAAGTTTTGGAAAAAGCTCGAGGAGCATTATTTGACTCAATCCATGCCCAACAAACTTTTTTTATTTGAAAGTTTTTTCAGTTTCAAAATTAATCCCTCAAAAGATTTAGATGACAATCTTCACGTTTTCAACAAATTTGTTTAAGATATTACAAACTGTGGTGAAAAAGGTTTCTGATGAATATAAAGCTATTATTCTTTTGAATTCTATTTCTGATAATTATAAAGATGTCAAAAATGCAATAAAAAATGGGAGGGAGACCCTTCATTCATAGTCATCAATTCCTTAAAGCCTAAGGAGGGGAAAATAAAAGTTTTGAAATAAAATATTTTGAAATAGTATATTAATAGAGAATGTGTGATTAAAAAATAAGGAAAAATTTTGAATTTACATATAATATTATTTCATTAATGAATGTGGTTAAAAATAAGAGAGTCAAAATTTATTTTGAAAACAATGAGAATCAAACAAAGGTTATTGTAAGAACCCTTTGCTTAGCGTCCCATTTCAAAGGTTTGTTCTCTCGCTCTTCATTCTTGTTCTGCTTATTTTATCTCAAGAACCACGAAATTGGTCAGTGGACTCCGTCACCTTTGCATAATATCGCTGATTAATATGATCATGTCTTGGTTCAAGCAAAGTATTTGAATTTCTAACAGTGATTACGACTATTTTGATATCTCGTATCAGGTTACCTCTTTAACCTCCCTCACGACATTGGAAGCTACTAATTTTTCCAACCTTTTCGAACTTTTTCCAAATGCATATTATTTAAATATTATCTTTAGCAAGGATGAAAACAACGAATGTGTTGATGGAAAGGTCGATGCCCGGAGATATGAGAGCCTTGGGGACAAATTTTGTATCGAACATTTGATAAATAGTTTAAAAACCTTTGACTGGAAAACACTAATTGATCGCTCATATATTCTATTACGAATATTAGGATTGGTGATGGGCATTTTTTGTAGGGATAAAGTCGTAAAGATTGAAATTTGAATATCTTACAGTGATTTCAAAATAAAAAATACGAACACGTTGTAGAATCTCTATGTAATAGTACTAAAATTGTAAGATTTTAAAAAATAATAGTAATAAATAATTAATAGTACTATTCATGACTAATCTTTCCCATTAAGTTGTAGGCCCCATAAGAATAAGAAACTAACGACCCTGTTTGATTGCAACGAATTTCATGAAAAAATGTCATATTCGAGAAAAATGAATTCAACTTTGACCGTTTGATTGCAACATAAAAATGAAAATCAAATTTCAAAGTACAACAACTTTAAACTGCATTTTCTTTATTTTTATGAAAAATAAATTCATATGAATTTGGTGAATTTTTATTTTCCAACTAATATGGAATTAAAATTTCTTCCCAAATTTATATATCAAATGAACCATAAGAGCATTTTAAAGAGATTTTCTAAACATAAAAAACTTTATATTTTTAAGAGAATATTTAAAAATAAATTTTAAGAGACTCTCCTCTAATTTTTTAAAATAGATTTTTTATTTTTATTTTATAATTATTGTATCTAATAAATTATAATTTCAATACTCTATTTCTTAAATTATTCAAATTAGATTTGAATTAATTGACGATGGATATAAAATCTTACGTAAAATAAAAGATGATGAATAATTAATAAATATTTTTTTTAAAAATAAATAAAGAGTCAAATAAAAAAATATTGTTGAAACTGGTTCTTTATTTGTCAATCGCTCGAATCATATAAAAGATTGTAAAAACATGTAAGCGGTGGTAATAGAAAATAACGACAAGGAAATAAATGAATAAATTCAGGACAGTATTCAATACGCGCTAAATTCGCGCGTACGTTTCCTTCGTGTTTTACCGCAATAGTACAGTATTTTGACAGGACGATTTGCTATTTGTTGATGAAAGGAAACATGTGGTTCCGTCCAAAAAAAACCCAGAAAAAGCCACAAATTTTTTTAGCTAAATACAACGAGAACCAGCTAATCTTGATTCCAATTAATTAAATAATATTGTTGGTCAATCATTCCTTCGCGGAAAATCTGCTAAAGTCACTGTTTCGATCAAACTTTCCTCAGTTTTATAATCTGTAAGTTCCTTTCTTTTTCTTTCTTCTTCTTAAATTAGCCGAAAGTTGCTTTCATATTGGATTTATTCTTGTTTTTTATATTATTTTGATATCTGAATTACTGGGGGGTTTTTTTTGGCCTTTTGTGTGCGGTTTTTGCGGTTTTCTTGAATAATAAATAGTGTGAAAATGGAAGATATGCTACATGTCTATGATTCTGTGGATTTGGGTTTCTTGGTCTTTAAGTATATGGGGTTATTTGTTTGAAATGAATGCAGAACTGAGTTATTCCCACGTTTGTCATTTTTCTGTGGTGCTTTGTGCTTTTTCTTTTCAGCTGCATAAAGTTTGTCCGCTGAAGTCCGTAAGTGGGGATAAAAGCAGTGGCTCTAAGTTCAAGAGATAGAAAGGATCGCAAATGTGATTTTTTAATTAATATTAGGTTGAATTTTGGAATTTCAGAATTCAGATGTGGGTTTGTTATATTTAGTATCAGATATTGTAAGAAGATAGAGGATTTGGGGTAAGGAATTTGAGGCAATCGAGTTTATGATATTGTGATTTGCAGAATCTTTTATTCAATTAATAAGAAGTTATGTGGATTCTGATGAATTATTGGTGAAGTGATTAGATTTGGGCTTGTTATTGTTTCTCCTCTAGACATCTCCTGATTTGATGAAATTGCATTGGAAGAAAAGGACTTGTTCAGTTTTTTGGATATTTACATTTAGTATAGAGGAGAAAGATGCAAAGAGTGCGTGTTTCATCATACCAAGGTCAAGTGCACAAGCTAGGAGATTCCCAAATGACATTATCTCCAAAATTTAGATTAGCTGCAACCCAGTCGTCTTTGTTAGATCCTTCAGTAGAATTAGAACTATCTTTTAGGGGAGAGCCATTGATTCCAGGCCTTCCTGATGATGTTGCCTTGCAATGCCTCCTCCGAGTTCCAGTTGATAAACATGCAACCTGCAAGGCTGTCTGCAAGCGTTGGTATTCATTGTTTGGCAGCAAGGAGCATTTTTTCACGCGGAGAAAGGAGCTTGGTTTCCATGATCAGTGGCTTTTTGTCTTTGCACACCACAAATGTACTGGAAAAATAGAGTGGAAGGTTCTGGACCTTACCCAATTCTCTTGGCACACAATTCCGGCTATGCCTTGCAAGGATAAGGTATGCCCCCAAGGATTCAGGTGCGCAGCCATCCCTCATCAGGGTGTTCTCTTTGTTTGTGGTGGTGTGGCCTCTGATGTGGATTGCCCCCTCAATTTAGTATTGAAATATGAAGTGTGTAAGAACCGATGGACCGTCATGTCAAAGATGATCACTGCACGGTCATTTTTTGCAAGTGGGATAATTGATGGGCTGGTATATGTGGCTGGTGGAAACAGCACTGATATTTTCGAGCTTAACTCATCTGAAGTCCTTGATCCTAATAAAGGAACCTGGCGTTCGGTTGCAAACATGGGAACAAACATGGCCTCATATGATGCAGCAGTTCTTAATGGGAAGCTTCTTGTGACAGAAGGTTGGTTTTGGCCCTTCTATGTTGTACCCAGGGGACAGGTTTATGACCCGGCAACAGATAATTGGGAGAATATGGCTACTGGACTGCGAGAAGGCTGGACTGGTTCGAGCGTTGTGATTTATGGGCATCTGTTTGTGGTTACAGAGCATGAAAGAACAAAAGTTAAGGTTTATGACTCTGAAACTGATTCTTGGTATACTGTTGAAGGACCTCCTTTGCCAGAGCAAATATGCAAGCCTTTCTGTGTCCACTGCTGGGATAACAGGATCTATGTGGTAGGTCGGCACCTTCACCTTGCCGTGGGCCATATCTCAATCCTCTGCTCACAAGGCTCATCTAGCAAAAGGTGCAGATTTTCTGTTCAATGGCAAGTGGTGGATGCGCCTGAAACCCTCTTCGACTTGACGCCGTCAAGTGCACAGGTTCTGTTTGCTTAAAACTTCTTTGAGTTTGTGATTGTGCTTGTAGTTACTGCTGCCCCTGTAATTATATGAGAATGTCAATAAATTAGAGAGATGATAGCATGTGGAGCACTTTTCGCTTGGTATTTAGAATCGTAGAGCCTGGAAAAAGCTTTTCAATGGAAGTGAAAACTGATGAAAATTATATCGTGTGATTATGGTTGATCTCTACCAAAGTACTGTTATAACCAATTAAGATTTTGTTATTCATTTCTTTCTCAAGATTATCTTTGCATTCATGTCTTATATGACGAGGCTAAATGATGGAAAACCGTACAACATCTGTTGAAAACAAACGTTATTCGTAAAAGCAAAATGAAAATCGACATGGTAGTTTCTTATTTTGTCTTGATCAAAAGGGATCTGTGAATTTGAAAATCATGAATCCACATTTCATGCATCCATTGTAAGAAGATCTTGCAACTAAGTCCCCAAGTGCAGCACTATTCTTCCAGTTTCCAATTGTGAGCTCTGTAGTTGTGCTGTGGATATAATGGGCAAGAAGCTATTTTCTTAATCTGGGGTTATTACATTTTTTTTAAAATTAATTAAACTATATAGTTTTCTGCTGATGTAAATTGTTACAAGACAGACTTATTTCTATTTTTAATATATAATTTTATAAAAATATAATTGTTTTGATGTTGATGGGGAAGTGCTGTCTTCGCTGGAAAGAGAAACCTTTTGCTCTCTGATTTTTGCTGTGGATTTAGTTTCCGTCAAAATCTCTATTACTTGGGATTTTTGTTGACTGTTAAGGTGCTGTCAACATCCATTTGGCAAATTTATGAATTATTTATAAATTGATCAAACCTTATTTTTAATCACATTCGAATGGACCCATAAATAATATTTAGGCCACGTTTGTTTCGGATTAAAATCAGATTTTAATTTAAGTCAAAGTCAAACAATCAATATTAATCACATCTTTCATGAGTTTCACAACTTTTCAATTACATATTTCAAAAACTTGTATCACAATTTATTAAAAATCCATCTCATAATTTTTTCTTTCTTAAATAATATTTATCAATATACTATAAAATTTAATAAAATAGATATTTTAATTAATTATGACGCCACAATTATTTTAATATATACCATACTATTTAAAATGTATTTTTTTATATTATGCTATTTCTATTATATATGTTTTTAAAACTAATTACATATTTGTCACTTCATACGAAAAAAAAAAGTTAGGAAGGTCTGGCTTTCTTGCTAAGACATTCGATTTAAATTACTTTTAAGAATAGTCAGCAAATTGAGTAGCTTGTCACATTGGATTATTAATGAATTGGATTGGGAAGCTCCGCCCAATAGTGTACTTTGAGATTGATTGCTGCAAGCTGATTCGACGATCCCCGATAATGTCAAATCTTCTTATCATAATTCTTGTTGAGAAAGTACGGTTTGAAAGAGATTAGAGAAAAAAAAAGAAGAAAATGAACCAATACCTGTGGATGCAATATGGTTGGTATGTCGACCCCTTGCTTATCTCATTCCAACCTTTTATTTTTTATTTTTTTTATAACATAAATAAGATCAAGACCAAGTATTACCAATTTCCATGGAGAAAGCAAACAATGGAGACATTATAAAATTTGCAAGCCAATCAATCAACCACGCACATTGTTCATTTAAAAACTTAAAAATTACATTAAAGCTCATATTTGATTGGCACATTTTTTATGGAAAATGTCACATTCTTGAAAAACGAATTCTACTTTGCCCGTTTGATTGCAACGTGAAAATGGAAATCGAATTTCAATGTACAACCACTTTAAATTACATTTTCTTTGTTTTCATGAAAAACGAATTCTTGTGAGTTTGGTGAATTTTTATTTTCCAACTAACATGAAATTGAAATTTCTCTCCACCTTTGCCTGATAAATAGACCCTAAGCACTAATTTCAACTTCTCATGAAAGATGATTTAGATATTTTTAAAATGTTCCAAATTTGAACTTATCTAAGAGAGCTTAAAACGCTTGCTTTTTTTTTTTTTAATTTTTTTGTCAACCATAATTGTACCCAAAAGCATTTGCCCTCTAGAAGCACTTTAGTTCATCAGAAGGTACACATTTCCAAAATAAATTAATTGTTTAGTTATCGACTCTTCATTTCCATATTGCTGTCTGTATTTTTTACGGGTTTTGCACAAGTGAATTCTTGATCTTGTACAGTTCAACTCAGTGTTGGCAAAATATGATTGGCTGCAAAAACACTTTTTTTTAAGCAGTCCAATAACAAAATGCCATATGTCATTCTATCAAGTAGGGTGTAGTCCATTGACATGTCATAAAGCATGACTATCCAACCAACTCACTGCCCCAAACATTTCATGTTCTATAAGAAAAAATAGATAATCCATCCACTCATTTCTGTGCTATGTAAGGAACAGAATTTAAAATGATAAATGCACTTTAAAGTTACAGTCAATGTTGCGACAAAAAGGAAAAATAACAACGATCATTTCCTGTACACAATAACAACTGCCAGCCACTTTGTAAGGACAGAGATTTCCTTCCCCAAGGCATATACAAGGAAAAATGGGAACATATTGTGATTGTTCAAGCAAGATAGTTGTATATCTGAGGGTTATTTTTGTCACATTCCATATACTCCCGGTTGATGAGGCTCTCAAACCTTTTCTTCAAGTCGGTCGGTTTTATTGGAAACTTGAGCTGTTTCACAAAAGTAAGATGATATTCATTTTTAATTTGCATAAAGCGCAAAAATATTGTAATGGCACAAGAAATTGATTTCATTTCTATACCTGTTGAAAGAGCTCAGTTATTAAGAGTGTATGACTAAGAACTTTTCTAGTCCTCATTATCCGAACGATAGCAGCATCAACCTGCACCAACAGTTGCACAGTAAACTAAATTAGTGTTGCTGCAAAAACAAATAAAGGGATTCCGAACGTTTTGCAATAGAATTTTCAAGAATGTGATAGGATGTCTTAAATAAATCTGGTATTGACGGTCATGGAACACCCTTTCTGTGGTGCTCGTGTTTTCCTCGACTGTTTCCTTCATCTGAATGGCATTTACCTGCTCATATCAAGCAAACTTAGCTCCAACATTTCATGGTGAGATTCATTTAAATGAAAGTAATAATAATATAAAACCAGGTTACCTTTATACGATATAGAGGAGCAGTGAATTGATTATTGAACTCAAAGCAGTCGTTATCCTCCACGTCTCTCCCTTTGGGAATCTGCAAGGACAGTTTTTTCTTGCTACTGAGAATTATTTGCAATCATTCAAGGGGCTTTATAAAATTTGGTGCGACAATGACCACTCACTTTCTGAAGAATACGAAATTTTCCACATGCAAGGGATTGCAAAGTCCTCCTCAGCTCTTTATCTTCAATGCCAGTAGATTCTTTAATATCTTGGAAGCTGAGCTTTTGTGCATCGTTAAACAGCATCAACACGACGGCCTGGGCAATTTAACAGACAGATGCACCAAGATGTAAAAACATTTAGATTCTATACTAGGATACATTTAGATTCTTCACTAGGATTTATTAAACATAGAAGCAGAGACTAAGAAACAGACAAAGCAACCATGATTGAAAGATAACCAACCTGAAATAGAGAAACTGCCAGCTCCTTTTTGCCTTTAGAGAATTCAGATTTCAGCACACAATGACCCAATGAGTTTTGCCACATTAACCGCCTCCCACTGTACTTGCTTATATAGAACTCTTTAAAAATATCCTGAAAAGTAATTGCAGTAACAACATGGGGTTATCTTATAAAATTGTATGCATGACATTAAACTTGGCTGCGAAAATGCTCTAGCTTGTGAGAAACCTGATACATGTTCAGTTCATGGGGTAGCCTAACATCCATGGGAGGATATGTTGGCCAATACCTGCAGCCAATTAAATATATGACATTTATTCCTCAGAAAACTTGTATGCATGAAAATTATGAAAGCTTGAGAGCAATTTAAAAGTAACGAAAGGTTTCCACCAACCCTGTTGTTAAGACGTGGACACTCATCTCGATTGCTGATGGGAGTTTTGTCCTTGCTTGGGATGATTGCCTGAATGAATCATTAATCTTTTTTGACAATTCAATATCCTGGAGAAAAGAAACAAGATATATGAAATTTCTGTCAGATATGTCAATTTAAAACTATGTATGATGGAGAAGTCACGACTGGTAAATGTAGTAGGCCGATTGTGAAGAATTGAATATCACCATATACGATCACAGCGTTAGTGATTGTAGGTATTTAGGTCCAATAATTAACACTAAAAAGAAAGAGAACTTGAAGATGATGCGTGTATAGAATTAGAGCGGTTGGATGAAATAGAAAAGTGAGACATGGAAGATCCCCATAACATAAAAAGGTTATTTATCCAAACAGTTACTAGTACCGAGTGTTTAACAATTAAAGGACAATATATCCATAAGATAAACGGCAGCAGAAATGAGAATGTTAAGATAGATGTGTGGCCATACTAGAATGGATAAGATAAGAAACGAGGATATATGTCAACAATGAGAGAGCATCACTTTAGCATAAATTGTGAGAAAGATGACTTGAGTAGTTGGGATATGTCGTGTAGACCTAAAAAAATCGCACATTCACAAGTGTAGTGGTCTTAGTAGAGCAAGTTAGAATAGAAAGAAACAACAATATATGTCAACAAATGGAAAGAGAGCATCATTTAGCATAAATTATGGAAAGATGACTCGGGTAGTTGGGATACTCGTGTAGACCTAAAAAATTGCACATCCATGAGAGTGTAGCCTTCTTAGTAGAGCAAGTTAGAAAAGGAAGAGGTAGACTAAAAATTACATAGCTTATTGCAGGTAAGAAGAATTTTTTGTATTAGATCTTCAAGTAAAGTAAGTATATACCTAAAGAAACGGCAAAAAACAATTCCTGTAGTTGACTCCTAATTCGGGAATAAGGTTCAATTTGTTACTGTGATCACAATTCAATAGCCTCGAGTAAAGTTCTCAAGATCATTTAACTAATAATGTCAAACTCTAGCGAAATGATAATATTGAGTCTTGGATGGATTTATTGATAGTTTTGACAGGATCACAGGATTTAATTTTATGTTTCTCTTTGTAAACTCATCGGATGAAAATGACAGCAGAATTTGAATTTATTCAGCAAGACAAATCAAAAGTCGTAAACTAAGGTCCACTACTAATGCACAGCTTCAGAAAAAAGAAATCAATATAAATCTTTTGGTCAAGAGACATCCTGTAATTTATAATTAAATGATGTGCTGTAAAAGACAATATTCAGTTCAACAACAGTGTAACAAACTCTGCAACTACAGAGAACAAGATACATCAGACACTTGAAACCATTTGAAATACGAGTGCATTTGGAGTGGTACAGTATTACATAATAGAAATGACAAGTACATCACAGTCATTTTGAACAATGTTACACACCTTGAACATTCCTTCAAGTTTATTGGTAAATTGGCTGCCGCACTCAGTTTTCAACTGTAATAAAGATGTAAGTGAGCATGAGCATAGAGGCTAAAAGTTTTGGGGGAACTCGGGGAATAATAGAAGTTTTACCTTGGTAATCATGGACTTCTCTGCATCAATACTGGGACTCCTACCCAACAAGAGCCTTTTTGCAAGATCTTTCTTATAGAATGCTTCAAATACATCCTTACCCTAAATGAGTAAAAGAACAGATGAATTTTAGATATAATTGATGGCCAAATAGGCAGCAAAATTACCAATCTGTCAGTTATGGACATTGCCTTTTTATTCTTTCCTTTTCCTGTCTTTTCGATTTTTCAATTAAAAAAATATAAGGTCAGGTTAAATAATAGTACACCCATGCTACCTGTTTAAATCTGAATAAAACCAAGACTTTATCTAGTGTGCCCTCCAATTCCTCCTCTGATGTACCCTTGTTTCTAGCACGAAGCTTCTCATCCACAAATTTGGCAATTAGCTCAGCAGGTCGGTTCTGGAATACAACGCCACTATAGGTCATCAAATATGGTAATTGAGAATATAAATAAAAATCATGTCCAATTGACATGCTGATTCACATAAGGATGTGACTACGGTACACTCTGGGATTGAGAAACAACAAGAATCCCTGCATCCTTACCTACAGCATCCAATTAAAATTACAAATTACCTAACTAATAATTCATCACCCACCCGCAAAACAACCTAAAATGTCAAGCTACAACGTCCTATTGCAAATGCAGAGTCTTGGATTGTTTCTATCTTGGATTGTTTCTATCTTGGACTGTTTCTTATAACCTAAAGGAAAGGAAAAGGTCATTTGTTTTTATCTTGGATTGTTTCTTCTAATTAGATTCTTGGATTGTTATTTTATGCTTGGATTATAAGATTAATGGTATTTTGTAATTAGTGTATGTTTGGCTGCAAGTTATGGACTACCTATGAATAATTATTTAATTTGAGATTTGTTTGAATCATTTGGCTGTTTGAAGGTATTTTTTTTCTTATGGTCCCCAAAGATTTTTTTTTTTTATATATATAAAAAGAATTGTTTTGTAGGGATATTCCAATGGATGCGATAATCAATATCACAAGTCATATTAATAATCCATGATATATTATTAAACTATAGTGCATGGATATTTGATTAATTTCAATATGTTTAATAATTACTCTTTTGTACACTAATTTGTTACAATGAAAAGATATTGTTTGACATATTTATTTGGATGTTAATTAAATTCATTGATGTCATTACTACTTGATTCTTTATGATTATGGGTAAGTGGCATTCGAAATATTTTACGACTTACCTATTATGAGTACCAATTTTATATCTAAGTACTTCATTGAATATTCAAGAATCCTTTTAGAATGGTCGGTTAGACCATCATTCGATCAATAATGATATGAAATGAGAATTTGAATAATTATTAATTGAATAACTAGAATATTCTTAAGTTAAATGTGAAAGTTATGAGTTCGACCCTAAAATCATTTAGAGGGTGGTGAATACGCGAATAACGTAGAATTAAAAGTTACATATTAAAAGTACTAAGTCACATTTTAATTGTTTTAGATGTTTAGTCAATCGAGTCAATTTTATCCTATGTTAAATTGTCACAATAGTAAATAAAGCAGTAAATAATATAAATTTTGTTGATGGAGAAAATCCTCTACAGAATTAAAAACTCCGGGACCAAACCAATAACTTCCATTATGGATAACAAGAACTTATAGTATGATCCAATCTAGAAAATCCACTGAACTCGTTGATTTAATTTCTGTAATCTTCAAAATTCGCTAGAACGTGCTTTACTCACATTTGTTCTCAATTTTCTGAAATTGTCTATCTCCTATGGATCATTAAGAATACCCTGTTCTTGTACTCAACTTGTGCTTCTAGTTCGACCTCCCTCAATTTTCAGCAATATCTGAAAGTTATTGAGAAAGTACATTCTCAGTTATATTTAGGAAGTGGGTATTTTAGATTATATGATTTTGATATTTTTCCCAACTTGTGGTTGACGGATCTCAAGATATAGATTTGTTGGTTGATCTCCAAAGAATGTTATAAAGGTAGATTATATGATTTTGATATTTTGATTTCTCGAAAAACATTGTCGCTCGAGCGCCAGCTATCGACAAGTGTCTCTCTCGAGTGACAGGCAATAATTCTGTTTTGGATGCTCGAGCAGTAGCTTGGCAGCAGACTAGCATAAATCTTATTTCTCTTTCTTCATGTTCATACTCGAATCCAAAGACACTTAATTCATCTATATAACACCTCCAAAAAGCTCTTTGATATTTACAACTCTTTTATAATAATCATTTTCTCTTACAACAATCATTTTCTCTAAAAAATTACCAATACAATTTAAAACCTAACAAAATGTATTCTCACATGATATTTGTTCTCTGTATTGAAAATTGATAATCAACCATCACTAGTTAAAGTAGAGAATATCCCTATAATCTTATAAACTAATTAGGGTAATTTACCGGGGCATGTTACTTTCATATTGACCATATAAACATTATTTGTATCATAAGTAATCCATTGGATGGGTGCATGTTATTTTTATGCATTCGCAACCTGAAGTTTGCGATTCTATTTTTTCAAATTTTGAATTATAAGCATAATTTTTAGATAATAATCGAGACAATGTGTCTTGTTAATGCTAGTAAGCTTAAATCCCAAATTATTTATTAATTAATAGTTGAAATAATGATTAAACATTTTGTTGCTCATGGTTTATCAAATCATTTAAATGACTTCAATTATCTAATAAATCATTACTATCGAGAATAAAGTATTTCTTATTTCTGTTTAGAGAATGACATCACTAGTATGCATGGTGTCACATTATAATTCTCCCAATTAACTTATGGTTTTTTCCTGCATTTTATTGTTTCGCAATAGTTTTACATTTCTTAATTTTTTAGTTATTACAAATTGCTAATAACCAGTATAAAAAAGTTATTGTTGAATTTGTGAATTTAATCAAAGTTTAAAAACTTACAGGTAGAGGATCTAATTTTCACTATTAAATTTCCGAGATCATTATAACATATATTGTATCGTCAACACATATTTTGAAAAATTATGTAAAGAGTATGACGACAACAATTGGAATTTTTTAAAATTATTTTCTTAATTTGTGTCGTGAATATCAATATGAGCCCAAAAGGTATTTGCGACTCGAGATAGGTCACTTGTTACAAACTTTTTGGATTTCTTATTAGAACCTCTATTATTATGTGGTCAAATTTAAAGAGAAGTAAAAGCTACTTTTAAGTTTTTAATATAATTTTAAAAATTATCTTTTTACTAAAAAAATTATTATTTTTAACTAATGATTATTTGTTTGGAAAATATATCATTACTTGTAACTATAATATTACTATGTTATGTCGTCAAAATGGATTGAAACCACCCATTAACGATCCACATGCAATAAAATTAACTATGTTCACTGAAGCAAAAACCGTAAATGAACCCGAACAACTAGACAATATTCAAGTGCCTAAAATGACTAGCTACATTAGAGCCATTATATTGGAGTTGAGTCGTATAGCATGTTAGTACTCAAAGGTTGTGCACGAATACCAATGTAGCACGAATACCAATGTATACAAACTCACTTTTTATCTAATGTAATTAGAGATTTTCTAAGAGACTTTTTAAATATAAGACACTTCCCATTTTAAAGAGTAAACACTTAAAATTATGCTCTAAAACACTCTTTAAATTAAAAAGTGAGTTTGACTTTTCAAATTTAGCTTTGAAGAGCCAAACTCACTCTCTACAATTAAATGTACTCAAAGTATTTCAATTTTCAATATGGGAAAATAAAATAATAATTTGAATGGAAGCTAGTGAAAATAAAATATACGAATATAAAAGCTTGTTGGAATACTTAAAATTTTTACTCCACAAATTTGTAGATACTCTCTAAATTATAAAAGATGCTTTTTAAAAATAAAAAGTCTCTTACTCTTATATAAGAAATGTGTTCTAGCTTAAAGTAGTTGAGATCCAACCGTATCTTTTCCATTAATACAAGAAAAGAATTTCTCGAGATTTGTAAAAAATAAAAATAAAAATCACTCATCTCTTTCTTAAAACTTCTTTAGCCCCAGTTTGGCAGTAGATTTTGATAAAAAAAAAAGATGAAATGTATGATTAAAAAATTAAGGGTTTCATAAAATATATTGTTAACTTTTATTTAGATTAAAATCTAAATTAAAATTACTAAGGACCCATTTGTTTCCCATTATTTTAACAGAAGAATGAATTTTTTGACTTTTTATTCAATAAAGGGTCTTACTGTGAGACAAACTGGTCAATAAAAACGATTGCTTTCCATTGCAACGGTACAAATTTTCATTAAAATTGGAAACAAACAGGGGTTAAAAAAAGGGGCTTAGTGTCCCCTTTATAGCGTGCACTACATGTGCCTTAAGTGCTCTCTTTGGGTCTTTATCGAGGAAACTTATCGAAGAAGCTCATGTATTTCAGTTGTTACATATAAAAATCATTCACTGGTTTTCATTTCCTTAACTTGCTTATCTTATCATGTAACCTATTGAGGAAACCTAACAAAAAGAGGCATTTCCTTAACTTGCTTATCTTATCATTCCATTGTGGCTACGTCTGGGATTGGGCCATTAATATTCTTAACATGCATAAAGTTAAAAATCCCCTTCAATAAAAATCACTTTTGAGTTCGTATAATCTCGAAAAATCTTTTGCATTGCATGTTTGGTAAGAATAATGTATTATATATTACTAGACAACTTAATGAACAAGATATTTTAATTCGCTATTGTAAGTTGTTCAAATTATAAACAAGAGTAGAGTGGCTGACGTGTATGACATTTTTAGATGTGATATGAGCATCTTTTTGAGTGAGCTCGAGCAAAGGGAGCAAGTAATTTCTCGCTCCAATGGAATTGGTGGTGCAGAATTCAACCTTTTTTTAAACGTTTGCCATAAAAAATTTCTTCTTTTCATGGAGGAACACACCAATTCGTACATGGAGTTTTCAAGAGAGTTATTTAGAAGTGGTTTTCATCCTTCTATCTTGAAACTCTAATTTTCAGAAAGTATTCTTGTTCTTATAAGTGAGTTATATATCTTATTTGTACAAGCTCACAAAACTTACTAAAGGCTCCTTGGATCCTAGAAGCTATTTGGCGAAGAAGCCCGTAAGCAATCTTTAATCTAGAGACGACAAATATCACTTTAAGAAAATCGTTCTAATAACGCATTTCTACCTCCATCTTCTTCTTCTTCTTATTATTATTATTATTATCTTTTTTTTTTTTT
>CAIGRB010035874.1:0-12123 GCA_903798255.1 Fraxinus quadrangulata | reverse complement strand
AAGATCAAGGAAGCCATGAGATTACTTGTTCAAGTTACGTAAGCCGGGAATTCGATTACAACGAGCAAAAAATCATGTTTCATGTCGGACATAGAAGAGAAACCAAGATTAGTGCACTTAATTCAAGCTAAGTTAGAAGAAGTGAAAACAAGGCGTGTAGCCGGAAAGTCATACGCGCTCTTGCAAAATAGGTCACGGCACACGTGGTGCAAAATTTCAACTTGTAGTCAAATCAATTGAATGGCGCATGGGCGAGAATACATGGTGCATGGGCGCAATACAAAAATCTGAAACCGATTTAATTTTTCATTTTTTCGTTTATAACTCTATTTGTTTGATATTTTCTTAATATTTTACGTTTTAATTAGGATTTTTATGAGTTGCCTATATATGGGCTCATTGTTTCATTGTAAATTAACACATTATTGAGAGATTAAGTCAACGTAAGGTTGCTTTCTTCTTATTCTTCATTGAATTTAATTTTGAACATATCAAGGATTTCATCTTTGTGGCATTCAACAACTTTATAGCAAGGTTTATAATTTTTGTGATTAAGGGGTCAATTTCCTTTATATATTTGGTTCATTGATTCAATAAATTATTGGGTTAAGGTTCAAATCGAGATTTTAGCTTTCTTAGGTTTGTGATTCAATTTTTTTGTGGATTTTGGAGTTACTATTACTATGTGGGTTCACATCAATTGGTATCAGAGCTTTGACTCTAAAATCAAGGTTATATCTTTATCTTTTCACATTTTTTTCATCTTCTTCACCGAGTCTTCATTTCATCATCATCATCATCATCATCATCATCATCATCATCATCATCATCTTCTTCTTCTTCTTCTTCATCGAGTCTCCATTGTTTTATTGACTCTTATCATTTTCTCGAGTCTTTTTTATCAGCACAAATTCCACAAAGATTCAAGAATTGTTTCGTGCATTAAATTTAGTGCACCAATAAAATTTTATTTCGATATTTCTTGCCTTTATTGATTTTCCGCGTATTAGTGTCAAAAAAGGAAAAAAAAAAAGGAAAATTCTAAACCAAAATTCTTGAAGTGCAATTTCTTTCAAGAAATCAATTCAATACTTAAATCATCTATTGGTATCAATTTTGTTGTGGAAATGGCATAAATCGATTTCAATAATCAATTTCTAGAAATTCTTGGTTGTGTTTTTATTCAATTCTTTTGTTCATTCCTTTCTTAAATCTTTTTCTTAAGTCATTATCCTTTTTATATTTTTTATTCTTGCAGGTTTGAACCATACAAGGAGAATTTTTTTTTGATAGAGATCAATTAGTTCGTTAGAGAACTTAAAAGAAAGCATTGAGTGGAAAAATGCAAGAATGTTGAGATAATTAGAGAGAAAAAGCTAATTTTTAGTGAAACACAAGTGCAAACACATGAGGCATACGAATTCTAGTAATATGATGTTTGATAAAGAAGAATCAATATATGAAGAGGGAAACAATCAAGTCTTCATGATGAGGGCCATGCAACAACAATTTGAGCGGATGAATTTGGTATTAAGAGAAATTAGAGATAGAGTGGATCAGCAGGATATGATGATAGCTAAATTACAAAGAAGACAACCTAGAGAAGTTCCTAATGTTAGGAGGAAAGATAAGTGTGATCCTAAATTTGCATATGATGATGGTAATAAAGTGAATAGTGCTAATGAGGATGATGAAATTTCGGAAGCCGAAGCGGGTAGAATGAGGAATAGAGGAGTTAGACGTGAAAGGGGCCTAGAGGAGGTCTAAAGACTTTGGTGGAGATAGGGTTGATCGAAATTTTGGTAGCATTAAAATGAAAATTCCTTCATTCCAAGTTAGAAACGATTCAAAAGTATATTTAGAGTGGGAAAAGAAGTTGGAGTTGATCTTTGATTGCCATAATAATTCGCAGTAGAAAAAGATAAAACTAGTGGTAATAGAGTTTACCATTATGCAATCATATAGTGAAATCAATTTGCAACAAGTAGGAGGAGGAATCGTGAGAGGCCTATTGAAACATGGGGTGAGTTAAAGACTATCACGAGAAAGAGATTTGTACCTAATCATTATTATATAGATCTTTATTAAAAACTTCAAAGCCTTAGTCAATGTACGAGGAGTGTGGAGGATTAGAACAAGGCAATGGAGATAGCCATGATTAGGGTGAATGTTGAGGAGAATCGAGAAGCCACAATGGCTAGATTTTTGAATTGTTTGAATAGGGATATATCCAATATAGTGGACTTACAACATTAAGTGGAGTTGGAAGACATGTTACATATATGACTATGAAGGTAGATAGGCAATTAAAAAGAATAGGAACAACTAAGTATTTATCAGGTTTTAATGCTTCTAGAAAATCAAAGTGGAATAGTAATAGAAGTGATGAGTCTGTTTGAAAGGTTAAGACTGAACCATCAAGGGAAAAAGAGGAAGTAGCTAGCAAAGTAAAACCCAATGTATATTCCCAACCTTCTAGGAATATGGATATTAAGTTTTTTAGATACTTGGGATAAGACATATTGCTTCTCCATGGCCAAACAAAAGGGTAATGATCTTACGTGATAATTAGGAAGTGGTGAGTGATAGTGATGAAATGCCTAAATTGTAGGATGCTAGCGATGGTGATGTGGTAGAGTACCCAGTGGTAGGTAAAACATGTTACGAGGCCTATTTTTAGTATACAAATCAAGGTGGATGACATGGAGTAGCAAAGGGAAAACATTTTCATACTAGGTGCCATGTCAACAAAAAAGGTATGTAGTATGATTATTAATGGGGTGAGTTGTACTAATATTGCTAGTACTACCCTTGTAGAAAAATTGGGTTTGACTATGTTAAAACATCCTAGACCCTATAGGTTGTAATGGTTGAATGAATGTGGAGAGGTTAGCGTTAATAAGCAAGTCTTGGTGAGGTTTACAATTGGAAGTATAGTGATGAGGTGATGTGTGATGTGGTTCCTATGCATTTTAGGCATATTTTGTTGGGGGATACCAAGGTAGTATGACAGGAAAGTGATACATGACGGGTACAAAAATAGGTACAACTTTGTCAAAAATAGAAAATCTATTACTCTTGTTCCATTAACATCAAAACAAGTCTACGAGCATCAATTGAAATTGAGAAGTGAGGAAGAGAAGAAAAACAGAGATGGGCAAAATGAGAGTGACACTGATACTTGAAAGAAGAGAATAAAAAATAGTGAAGTGGTTGAAAATAAAGAGGAAATAGTAGAGTCACAAGAGAGAAAAGAAAGAATCTTCAAAGAGAAAAGAAAGTAAAACGTTAGTTTCTTTACAAAAGAGAGTGAAATAAAGAGGGCTTTAGTTGAAAGCTAGCCTTTGATATTATTGGTCTACAAAAAATCATACCTCAATTTTGAGGAAACTAACCAACCCCTCCCCAGTTTGACTATTTCTTTGTTATAGGAATTTGGCGACTTGTTCCCCAAAGACATGCCAGTGTGTTACCACTCATTTGAGGCATTAAGTATCGGATTGATTTTATACTTGGAGTTGTCATTCCAAATCGGCCAGTTTATAGAAGTAATCCTGAAGAGATAAAGAAACTTCAAAGCAAGTGAAAGAATTGATTAGCAAAGGATATGTTAGGGAAAGCACGAGTACATGTGTTGTGCCAAAGCTACTTATACCTAAAAAGGATGAGACTTGTTGAACGTGCATTGATTGCAGAGTAATCAACAATATTAGAGCAAAGTATCGTCATCCCATGCCTATGTTAGATGATATACTTGATGAACTTCATGGATCATGTAAATTTAGTAAAATAGATCTTAAAAGTGGATATCACCAAAATATGATGAAAGAATGAGATGAATGGAAAATTACTTTTAAGACTAAATATGGATTGTATAAATGGTTAGTTATACCATTTGGACTTACTAATGCACCTAGCATTTTCATGAAATTAATGAAGCATGTTTTGCGTGTATTTATCGGTAAATTTATAGTAGTTTACTTTGATGACATTCTACTGTATTGTAAGAATTTAAAAGAGCATATAGAGCATTTGAGGTGTGTAATTGTTGTCTTGAAGTAAGAACAACTTTGTACTAACTTTAAAAAGTGTACATTTTGCATAGAAAAACGTTATTTTTCTTAAATATGTTGTTAGTACAAATGGTATTGAAATGGATGAGGAGAAAATCAAAGCCATAAAGAAATGACCAATACCTTAAGGCATAACCGAGGTAAGAAGCTTTCATGGTTTAGCTAACATTTATAGGCGCTTTGTTAAAGATTTTAGCACACTTGTCACACTACTTATTGAGATTATGAAAAAAGTGTAGGATTCCATTGGAACATTGAACAAGAATATGCATTTAATACTATTAAGGATATGTTATGTTCTGCATCTGTTTCAGCACTACTTGACCTTAACAAAACTTTTGAAATTGAATGTGATGCCTCAAGCGTAGGAGTTAGAGCTGTTTTAATGCAAGATATGAAACCTATAGCTTATTTAGTAAACTTTGAATTATCCTACATATAATATAGAACTTTATGCACTCGTGCGAGCTTTGAAGACATGGTAGCATTATATATGGCGTAAAGAGTTTGTAATTCACACTAATCATTAGTCACTGAAACATCTAAAGAGCCAAGGTATATTAAAGAAGAGGCATGTGAAGTTGATGGAATTTATTGAGACATTTTCCTATGTCATTCGGTATAAACAAGGTAAAGAGAACATAGTAGCTGATGAATTATCAAGGAGGTATGTACTTCTTACATCTTTATATGTAAATATGCTTGGGTTTAATGGGACATTTTGACATTAAGAAGACCTTAGAGATGTTGTTGTATGAATATTTTTATTGGCCTAAAAATGAAAATAGATGTTAATATCATTTGTAGTAGATGCATTACATGTAAAAATGCTAAGTTTAAGATTTTACCACAAGGTTTGTATACGCATTTACTTGTTCTTAGTGAGCCTTGAATTGAACTGTCTACGGACTTTGTGTTGGGACTTTCTAGAACTAAAAGGGATAGAGAATCCAAAAAAGTGGTGTGAATAGATTTAGTAAGATAGCACACTTCGTTCCTTGTCATAAAACATATGATGCCACACATAACTGAATTATTCTTTAAGGAAAAAGTGTGACTCCATTGGATACCAGGAAGTATTGTGTTTAATGAAAATATTAAGTTCCTCAGTCATTTTTGAAGGGTTTTGTGGGGTAAGTTGGGAGCCAAACTATTATTTTCTACCACTTGTCACTCATAAGCAGACGGACAAATTGAGGTAGTTCATAGGACATTGGCACAACTGTTGGGCACTATAGTCAATAAGAATTTAAAGAGTTGGGAAGATTGCTTGCCATACATAAAATTTGCATATAATATGTCCATACATTCTACTACTTCTTATACACCTTTTGAAATTTTGTATGGTTTTAATCCATTAACTCTTTTGGATTAATTTTCTTTACTTGTTGATGAAAGAGATGGTCTAGATGGAAAAAAAGAAGAAGGTTGAATTGGTAAGATCAATCCATGAGAAGATGCGCTGTCAAATTGAGAAGGAGAATGAGCATTATTCTTTTCAACCTAATAAAAGACTGAGGTGTGTTACATTTGAACCAAGTGATTGGGTTTGAATACATATGAGAAAAGAGTGTTTTCCAACCCAAAGGATGTCAAAATTGCAACCAAGAGGAGATGGACGGTTCCAAACGTTTGAAAAGATCAATAACAATGCCTATATATTAGATCTTCCAGGTGAATATAACATTTTTGCTATGTTAAATGTTTCTGCTCTTTCTCTGTTTGATGCAGGTGAAGATTAGAGGACGAATCATTTTGAAGAGGGAGAAAATGATGAGAACTATGAGATGAAGGCTAGCAATGATTCTTTGATTGTGAAAGAATGACCAATGACGTAATCAAAAGCAAAAAAGATCAAGGAAATCATGTGATTACTTGTTCAAATTAAGTTAAATGGGCTGAGACTTCGATTGCAACGAGCAAAACATCAAGTTTCATGTTGGGCATAGAAGATAAACCAAGATTAGTGCACTTAATTCAAGTTAAATTAGAAGAAGCGAAGTCTGAAGTGTAGTCGAAAAGTGGCTTTTGAGCGCAGTCAAAATAGGTCGCGTGCGAACGGGGTGCAAAATTTCAACCCCGTAGCCAAATCAATTGAAAGGCGCGCACGAGAGAGAATACAGCGTACAATACAAAAATTTGAAGGCTGATTAATTTTTTCTTTTTCATTTAGAACTCTATTTGTTTGATATTTTCTTGATGTTTTACATTTTAATTTAGGTTTTTATGAGTTGCCTATATATGTGATCTTAGTCTTTTATTGTAAATTAACACATAATTGAGAGATTAAATCAAAGTAAAATTGTTTTCTTTTTGTTCTTCATTGAACTAAATTTTGAACTTACCAAGAATTTCATTTTTGTGATGTTCAACAACTTCATAGCAAGATTCATAATTTTTGTGATTAAGGGGTTAAGTTCTTTTATAATTTTGGTTCCTTGATTCAATAAATTATTGGGTCAAGTTTCAAATCGAGATTTTAGCTTTATTGGGTTGGGATTCAATTTTTTTTGTGGATTTCGGAGCTACTATAGTTACGTGGGTTCGATCAAGTATATTTATTACTTGTAACTTAATGACTTTTAAGTAACAACTTTGAAAATATACTAGGATATTTTTTTCATCAGTTTTATGGTCATACGAAGATAAAGACGAATGGACATGATATTAGTGAGTTTTTGAACATGAGGTCTCAATTTTATTCCAAACATACTCGATTATCTTTGAAAATATTTTAACAAGTAGAACAATCTATGATATAGTGATTCACTATCTTGTATTAACGAGTTACATACATCTCACCTAACTCTCTTCGTAGTATAGGGATATTCACTCTTATGTCACTTTATTAACTTCAAAGTAACAAATTTGGATTGAGCACAATGTCCAGAATGTATTAAAAATGTTTTTTTTTTCTTCAGTTTTACGGTCATAAGAGTGGAGATAAAGACAAACATGAAAATAGGGTTTCTCTTAAAAGGGGCAAGTGTCATTTTTTAGCATCAGATCTCAATTTCACTCAAGATATGCTCAATTATATCTGAAAACAACTAAACAAGTAAAATAAGCTAAGATATTACATTTCACTATCTTGTATTGATAAATTTAACAAAATTTGAGTCAACTTCGTATAAAGACACTTCCTCGTGTGTCACTATATTGACTTTTAAGTAATAACTTTGAATCCAGCATGGTGTTTAAATGTAGGACTCTTCAGTTCTATGGTGATACAAGCGAGCATAAAAATAAACAACGTGAGAATAGTAAAAACGGCACATTGACATTTGAAACAAGTAAGCGACCTTTTTTAGCATGATCTGGATTAGTTGAATTTCTAAAGTAGTATAATGCAGTTTAATTAAATATGTGAGTAGCATCTGCAACATTTCTATTTTGCTAGTCGATAGAACCATCATGACTACTTACACTTGCTTGTGTAATATCTTGAGCACGAAGAATCCATGATAAAATAGAAAGCAGAAACAAAATAAAGTGACTCAATTAACTTTTCTTTTGTGCATTTTAACTGTTTTCATTGCATCCCATCCGGTCCCATTTCTTTCAAGTGACTCAATTGAAGCATATACAAGTGAAGGGTCGAAAAGAGGATACCTGCCAGACAATACTACTTTAAATTTGGTAAACAACGACAAACATAACTTAATTAAATAAGCTAATTAATAATAAATAAATTGATTAATGGAATCAGATCAGCAAGCTAAAAGGGATTGGCTCACAGACAAACACAGGTCATCAGATCTCCAAATTGGTTTAGGTACGAAGATATAAATTTTGTGGGACCCTGTTTATATATTCATGTTAGTTGAGTAAAAAAGTCTATCATAATTTTAGTACCTGTAGGTACCAAGAGGCTTATCATATTTGGTGGTAGTCAGCCTAGAAATTGTCGTGTTACACTACATTTCTCAAGATTTTGATTACTTTGATAATTTATTATATTCTCATTGATTGATGGAGGTACAAAAGATTCCAAATAAATTCTTCTGAAATATGACCAATTGATCATTATGTTTAGGAATAATTGTAGTAGCAGTCCCAAATTTTTGAATTTTAGCAGATTTTACCCTAATTTTCAATTTGTGCTATCAGAGATCTCAAATATTTCATTTGTTGCAACAGAAGTTCGAATGGATGGATCCCGTTACTTAACCAGAATAATAGAATTTGACCAAAATTAATAAGGGTACAATAATAATTTTGCAATTTTCACTATTAAATAAATAAGGGGCTACTGTTTGCACTTGACGCGAATCCGATTTTGCATCTTTTGTGATTTCGATAGGCATCGCTCCCTCACCTCAGAATTAGATGACTTTTTTAGCGCTAAGCTTTGTGGGCTAATTTATGAGTTCTGATATTATTGATCGATTTGAGCGTATATGCAGAAATCTTTTTCATTATCATAATGAATCTTCTAGGAGGTCAAATTCTGATTAATGTGCAAGTGAATGAATTTATTTTAGTCTAATTCGATCTACAAAAGAAAAAATTGCGCTATATAGGAGGAACTCGAATAACATCGGATTATCTCAACGAAAAGGCTGACAAGGGAAGGAGGTGAATACTCGAAAGCTAAATATAGACACCACACAAATCACTTTATTCCCTCACATTTGCCTTTGTAAGTATATTTGTATCTATATGTTTCTCGACTTTCTCAAATGGTTTGTATTGCTTCAAGGCCATGGCGGTTTCTTGAAAATTGCAGCCCAGTGTTCTCACAATCTTTTTCGTCGCAGAGAAGCTTTGCAACCTAAAAACCCAATTTCCCAAAATCCAAATCAAATCATGAAAATACATATTTATATAGAGATCTGCATAAAAAGTGTTCTAGGAGTTCTAGGATTTGTTTTGTGGGTTGGCATGGATAGTGGAAAAGTGTTCGTTTGATAGGACAAACGTGGGCATGGAGAGACTCGTAAGAGGTTGCCGATGAGAGAGGCTACAATTGTGAAAGCAACGGTGGTATCTACTGTTGGTGGTGGAGCCGATGTTTGTTTTAGGGTGGGGTGGGGTTTGGTTTGATTTATTTATTTATTTAATAATCTCTTATTATATATTTGTATTTTATTGAGAAATTACAAAGTTGCCATTTTATCCTTCTTATATTTGGTCAAATTCTACTATTCTGATCACTTAACGGACAAGTGGATTGATCCATCCATTTGGATCTATGATGCAACGAAATGAAAGGTTTGAGATCCTTGATAACACAAAATGAAAGTTAGGGTAAAGTCTGTAAAAAATTCAAAACTTTAGGACCGTTGATGCAATATTCGTTTTATTTACCACATATCTTCTGTATTCTGCTATACTTGTTAGTTTGAACTGTGTATTCAAAATATGATTCAAGACATGTTTGTCTATTATTTCTCAAAAACTTTTTTTTTTAAAAAAAAAAAAATCATTTTCAACTACACATTATCACAATAAAGTATTTTACACGTAAATCCAAAAAAAAAATCTTACTTTTTAACCAAGCATTCTTTAAAAAATTACAATTCCAAAACTCATTTTCCCTACGAAAGTTCTTTAGTAATTTTGTGTATTTACAAGAACATAATAATTTTGTTGAACTGAAAATATGTAGGTGCTTTGGAAATCATATTTTTAGCTTACTTTACAAAAATTCATTTACATTGTCTTTCTTAATTCCACTCTTAAATCCTTCGGCCTTCTTCGATTTTCTTCAAGGACAAAAGAATGCATAAATTTTATGCATGTGTGCACATTAACAAAATTTTTTAACTGAAAATCAATATCAATGTTTTGTTAATAATGTGGGGGCATGAGTTGTTTCATAACCTAAAAGGACTCTTCTCTTCCTTTTAATTATATTCCAAATTAAACTTTTCCCATATATGAGTAGCACATGCTTAGCATTTCTCTATCCAATTTAATTTAACTAATTAAAATGCAGTCAATAATAACTTAGAACTATAATAATTTGTTTTGATTCTTATTTTTGAAGCCATCGAAGGGATCTAATCGGATCCAAATAAATTAAACTCCAATAAATTAATCTTAATCCGGTGAACTCTTAATTGGTGAGATAATTTATTATTGTCGTTCTATTCCTTTAAAAGAACGACATTGCACTCCCAACATAATTAAAATTGCTGAAACTATATGAACAACAATAATAACATATTAACCTTTGAATTATCCTTCTTACCAAACCATATAGCATGTTTGGAAAAAGTCGACATTACAATATTAATTCAATGATCAATGTCAAATTATTGAGCTTAAATTTAACTGTCCACCAAAAAAAATCTTTTGAGATCACGATTTTGCCTATTAAAAAGGTGACAAATTTAATATCCCGAATATGTATTCCTTTAGTTCCAAGGTACTAAGATATTGACTAATAATTTTATCTCACTCATTGATACCTCAAAGAACTTCAAGTTAATAATTGAAATCCATTACCCATTCAAAATCAAGGTCCAACGTATGATTGTCAAGTGTATTTAAATTTATAAGATCAATGTAACAAATTTAATTTCACATGGTCCAGGCCAATACATTCAAAATGCACTCTCAATCTCATTACAAAGTCAAAAATGATCATTAATAAAATTTAGACAATCTTATCATTATAAAATATTGGCCTTATTTACAATTCGTGAACTATAAATTGATTCTTTCTGTGCTTAACTTAAGCACTTGATTTATAATATCAAAATGATATATGAACAACACGCTTAAATTAATATAAATAATTTATCGAATAATAAATTAATATTTTATTTTAAAATGTAGCGAGTATAGATAAATTTACTCGAGGGGTAAACACTACCCAGCACGACACATATTTTATTCCTTTTATAGGCAAATAAAATTAAAGAAAACTCTTCAAAATACATTCATGGTTGTTTGCGGTAGATTTTTTAGAATTGATATTGTGAAAATTAAGGGGTTGTTCTCTTTGTATTCAATTTTGTGTTTTGAGTTTTTAATTCATTTTGAGTTGTGTGTTTTGAATGTTCATTTTGAAATTATTGAAAATGTGTTCTTTTTGGCATTTTGAAAACCCGTTTACTTTCCCCTCCCCCTTCTCTCGTCTCTTTCTCTCTCAACGAAGCCCACCGCTACCACCTTCATCTCCTTCGCCACTGCAGTCGACTCCACAATCACCACCTTCACCTGAATCACTAACCACAATCACCACCTTCACCTACAACCTCCCTGCTGGTTAAAGAAATCCCTAATTCAAACTCACTCGTCGCTACAGCTGCCGCCACCACCTCAAATTAGTTTTGACCAGTGATAAAATTGGCCTTGACCTATAGTTGGGCAAGGTGCACTAGGTGGAGAGGAGCCTAACTCATGTAGTCCGCGATCATGAGATGGTTGGATGACATCGGAATTTGTGAATGCCGTTCTTCTCGAATGAAATCCAAACAGTGCCAAGTTGTTTGGAATGGATTGGGGACATGGTTGGAGTCATCTGAGGATGAACATTCGACCAATGGTGTTGTACGACCTTGGGCATCATCAAATGTGAAATTTTCGGTAGAAACATTTAGTGCCGAATGATTTTTTGGCTTCCAATTTTTTGCTAATTCTCGTTATTTCGTGGCTGATGAACGTTTGGAGGTGATAGAGGGTAGTGAGGCGAGATTGGTGGTGGTGGAATCTGACGGTGTAGGTGGCCGGAAAGTGGCTTCCAATGTGTTTTTGCTGACGATGGTTGTAGTGGTGTTGTTGGTGCTATGGTGGGGATGACAGCGGTGGTTTTCAGGCGGTGATGCAATGGTGGTTGGTGGTGATTGAAAACACAAAAAACGCATTTTGAAAATTTTAATTTAATTATAACTAAAAGCATCCAAAATGACAAATTTGTCGTTTTAGGGTTTTTTTTTTAAAAAAAATTTTTAACTTGTTTTCAAAAATGCGTTTCGTAAACAGAAAAAAGAACTCGTTTTTACTGTTTTGAAAAATCGTAAATAGAAAATGGTTTGAAAACGGTAAATAGAATATATCCTAATATTTTTTGAGAATGTATGATTAAAAAATAGAGAAA
>CAIGRB010035869.1:27363-40908 GCA_903798255.1 Fraxinus quadrangulata | reverse complement strand
ATCTTTGTGATATTCTGCGTGTGAAACTGTTTTGGTTGTCATATCTCTTGTTGCACTGTTAAGTTATTAGAATAGCTAGACCTTACCCGTTTGAAAATTCCTTTGATCTAAGATTGTGAATATTACGAAAGATCTAAGATTGTGAATATTACGAAACCCTGGGAATCTAAAACGGTGTATACTTGAGAACCTAGGTTTACTTTGTGTGGCTTAATTGTGACCTTGTATTTTTGATTGATTATTGAAAATTACAACGCACAATTTTGATTTGGGAACTTTTAACGAAAAAGGTGATTTTTCAAAATGGCAACAAAAAATGAGAGGCATTTTGGTTCAACAAAAGGTTTCAAAAACCATTAATGGTAATTTTCCCGCTGATTTTTCAAATCAATGAAAAGAGGAAGCTGATGAGCTTGCCTATACCTCAATTATTTTACACTTGGCGACGCAGTTTTGAGAAAAGTTGGTAAATTGAAAACTACCAAAGAACTTTGATAAAAGTTGGAAGACTTATATTTGCTTATGTCTACTCTAAATAAGTTGTACTTACTTGAAAAAAATTTCAGTTTTAAAATGGATCCTTCAAAGGATTTTGATGATAATTTGGATGTCTTTAACAAGTTAGTTCAAGACATCGTTAATTGTGGTGAAAACGTGTCTGAAATGTATAAAGATATTATTTTGTTTAATTCTATGTCTAATTTATATAGAGAGATTAACAATACAATTAAGTATGGTATGGACACCTTAACACCCGAGATTGTCATAAATTCCCTTGGAGTAAGGAGATGAAGATTAAGGCTGAAAAAAAGGATAAGAGAAATGGTGAGTTGCATATGATGANGAGCTAAAGACAATGGTGATTCGAGTAGTGACTCGAGTGATGAGGGTGCAGGAAGATGGGCAAAGGATGGGACAAGTCTAGCGGAGACGGTATTACAGTTGTGGTAAGACTTGACACTTAATTAGGGATTGTCCCAAGAAGGAAAATGATAAGCGGAAGGGTAAGATGAGAGGCGAGAAGAATTTGGCATTAGGGTCAAGTAATGACCCTAGTGAGGTTTATTGAGTGTCACCATAGTTACTGTATTTGCATTCGTGGTTAATTCTTTCTGCATGTGTGTGATTGCTTATTTCTGTTGCATGATTATATATTGCATTTCAATGTGTTTGATATGTGCATTGGCATGAATTGGAGTGATCTTATTACTTTGTGTAATGTGTGTGCATGCATAGTGGGTTAGGATGCATTAGTAGTGTGTGGTGTGTCTTTAGAAGAACTGAGTTTGAAATTGAAATACTGTCTACAGATAAATGGCTGATAAAGTGTTGCTTAAAAATAAAATCCATATCTTGAGTAATATTCATTATTTGAAAATTACCACATGGACCGCCCTTAAATGTCTGAATTATGTATTCACATGCTTCTTGGCATCTTTTTAGTTTTTCCTACGTCTTTCCTTATTGATTTTATTTGGTATTCTATGCCAAATCAATTTCATAGAATTAATGTGAACAAAGAACAAGTCTAACACAAAGTTATTTTGAAGATCATCGCGAATTTAGGAAATCAAAATCGTTTATTTGCCAAAGAATGTCTAAATAATCGAGTTTGTTCAACAAATTATTGATTCTAATATTCTAATATTCTAATTATTGAAACATTAGTCCATTCACAGATTATATTTTTTACTCCAATTAAATGAAATGACGCTATAAATAAATAAAGCACCAAAAATCTAACCAAGCACCTAGCGTGTGCACGTTTCTTGGTTTATTTGATTACATCACAAAGAATCAGATTTTACTTTTGTGAACCACATGTAATGCGCACGTGAACCGCTCAATATTCAATGTCATAGTATTACACAATACTTTGAAAAGAGAAAATTATCAGATATTCAATTGAAGAAAACATTTAAATTCTTGTTCAAAAATAGAAAACAAACGACCGTTAAGAAATAGAATTTTAAACAACAGATATTCTTAATGCTTAGTATAGACATTAAGTAAGTTGATCGATAAACTTTTTTCAACCTTGTGGTTAATCTTTTAATTATTGCAATTTCCCTCTGTATGGTAACTTCTTCTTGCTTTCTCGATGGCAGCTTTCTTTGACAAAAAAAAAAAAAAAAATCCTCTTCCTTCAAGGGGTTTGGGTAAAAAACCAGGAGGGACATCAGGGTCGTTGCTTGAGTTGAGTTTTTCTATCCTTTTCTAGTTTTACCACGAGCTTCATCTCTTAAGACAATCCTACACCTCCAACAATTGGCAAAACACTTCGAAATAAAGCACCTGGAAAATGCTTAAAGTCATTCACTGTATATAAAAGAATTTCCTCCTCCATCTCATATACCGCATGATCTCATCAAAGTCAGAAAGTATCTGCAAAGGATATGGCAAATCATCATCACTCAAAGGCCCGAAAACCAGACCATGTAGAAACTGCGTTGCCAGGAAAATCCATCCCGGAAGGCTTTTTTGAGTGTAAATTTCATTGCTACACAATGTGGATTATAAGCATTTTCACAATACATCCATCAAGTTTACACGCTCTAAAACATTTATCCAAGAATTCTAATTATGAATCGAATCTTTACAAATAACAAATTTTTCTTTTTCATTGAAAAGTTTGAGATTAGACCAATTATCCACATCCATTTCACATGGTCGCCACAAAAAAGGCTCTTCAGTATAACTAAGTGCAGTGGCGGCAGCCTCTGCCAACACCAAACATAAACATAACACAATGGGGACCAACGGATAAAGCCCAAATAACTGTCATAATCCTCCATCTGAGTTGAAGCCCTCACTGATGCTCTCAACAAGCTAACACTATGGTAATATAACTCACGCACACATGTATCACGTGTACCACTCTTAAAGCCAGACATCAGTTTTCTGAACTTTTTATTCAAAATCGCTTTGGCATGTTTTTAGTTCGTTATTTGTTTCTATCTTATTGATTGTCTTTGTTGTTCTTTGCCAAACTGATGCCACAGAATTAATGTGAATTGAGAACAAGTCTAACAAACATTGATTTTCTTAGGATTGATACCACTTGTTGTGACACCAATCACCGGATTAAGATGTTGAAGTTATATGGCAAATAATAATGAAGTATATGATCAAGCAAAAAAATAAAGAAGACAAGAAATATGGTAGAGGAATTAAGAGATTTTATTGACTCAAGAATAATGGAGAAGCGAGAAAATTACAATGGATCCTATAATTCTAGTAATCTATTTTCTCACACTTATTAAATTGTATAGAAGAGCCTAGTATTTATAGAAAATATGTAGGGGATATCCAAATCATCCTAGTAGAATTGTTGATGAAGTAGGATACCAGAAATTGAGTCCAAAACAAATTCCAATTCCCAATGGGTTTTCATAATAGAATTTCAATTTGATATAGGACTCCAATAGCATTCCAAATTAAATTCTTCTTGATGCACTTCAATTAAAATTCTTCAAACACTTCAACAAAAGAATTCGGGTCACACCAAAATTCTAACAATCTTCACCTTGACATGAATTCCACTAAGGAATGAACTGACTTCTTCAATAATAACCAAAAATTAATTTCTCCATAAATAAACAAAAAAATAAAACTCCACATTCTCCAATGAATCCAAACACTACACTACAGAATTACTTTAGATTCCAAAAAATCACAATGATTTTAAATTAACCAAAATGGGTTGTAACACATTCCAAAACAAAATCATTACCAATTCAAACACATCAACAGCATTCAATAAACTCAAAATCTAGTACACCTATGTTTGGCATGTTTATAAACTATTTATAAACGCTCAAACTGCAATCCACACATTTCGACAGATTCACAAATACTACCAATAGTCCACAATTTATCAACTTTGAATTTTAGTTGTGGTTGCTCGACTTTTGTGGCTAATATTAAGTACTCGACTATCTAGTACTGATCATTCACTCCCTACGCCGCTTTGTAATAAATGCCACTCACTGCACAATTAAAGACGGATGGTTTTAAAGTGTCAATTGTGGAAAAGGTTCCAGCTAATTCTACACATTGATAGCATTGTTTTGCAGCCACCATAAATATACTACTTCCAATCTCTTGAGACCACCTATAATCTCCTAATCTTATACATTCTTGGTTAAGTATTTATATATTCTTGTATTCAAGCCTATTGTTATTTGATATTTATTGTTTCTTTGTTTATATTACATATAGTCCAAAACAGAGGAATCACAACCCCACATAAATCTAGCGTTCTCATGAAATTACTTCAAGTATCGCACACTAATCTAATATACGCACAAGTAAGAATAGCTGCATAAATTATTTTTCTTGGAGAAGAACACCTGGCTGATAAGTCTGGACACCACCAACAACTTTGACGTCATTCATGTATTCAAATTTATATATTACTAGTCAGAGTTGAAATGTTGAATGTGAAATTTTAAGTAATATTAATTAAGTGAATGTGAATGTGAATGTGAATGTTAATTAATTGATGATTAATTATAGTATTAATTATAGTTTGTAAATTAAATACATATTGAAAAACGAAAAATAAGATATTATTGAAATAACTGAATTGTAGTAGGGTTATAATCATCCAAAAAATGATTCTCACTTAATGTTATGGATTACCTTTTATCGTTTATTAATTTTAAATATTTTTGAACAAGAAAAATTATAAACCATCACTATATTATTAATGCATATTGCCGCAAACCGTCGGCGCAAGAAACAAAGCCATATAGTCAGTCCAGAAAATGACTCATGTACCGGATAAGCAAAAGTTGCTAACTTGTGGCGTTAAGAGGAACATAGCAACAGAAGACACTGGTAATATCCTGAAGCAACCTATCTATATCCTATAAAAACACCACATTTGATGTCAAAGTAAAATCTGAATGGATACTCAGGATCGTAGACACGGAATCACTCTCCATGTAGTCGATCTTGAAATCTTGTTGACTTGCAAATAATGAATCTTCTCGATTAGCTAAAGCCTCAACATCACCTGCTGAGAAAAAAACTTTTTGACTCTTTTGGCAAAGGAAGCGACGACCAATCTGGGGTCGTCCTAGCTGACAAGACTGCCTATCTGCATTGCCCCTATCCTCACCTTCACGGCAGCATCTGTATTTAGTTTGAACCCACCACTCCTCAGCCTCTCCATTTGTTTAAATGGGGAAAAATTAAAGGTTCGTTTATAGTTTGTACAAATTATGCATAAATAGATTTAGGAAAAGAAATAAATCTCGTGCTTTTATTTAATCTTCTGGATATGATTTAAATATATTATGAAAGATAAAAATACTTATCAACTTATTGTGCTTTGAAAATGATCAATTTTCTAAATGAAATGGAAATGGACGTAGCGATTGTAAATTTAAATAATTTTATTCAATAATATTGAATAGTGTGTTATAAAATTATTTAAATTCTAATAATAGTTGAATGATGAATTGGAAATTATACAAAATTAATGAGGGTATTATTCTTTCAAAAGTTTCTCCTCAATCCTTTCTTTTTAAATATTGTAGAAATAGAAATTAAAGGGAAATTAAAGTAATGGTTGTAAATTCAATAATATTAAATAGCATGTTATAAAATTATTTAAATTCTAGTAATTGAAGGATGAATTGAAAATTATAAAAAATAAATCAGGGTATTTTCATCTTTTCAAAAAATTTCATCATTCCTTCCTTTTAAAATATTGTAGATAGATAAATATATTTTTTATTTATCTCCACTCTCTTTTATTGTAGTAAATATAATTGTTTAAATGTATATGAACAAGTTGAAAATCTAAATTTGGAATTGAATAAACTTGGACAAAATGACACCTAGATCAAGAGATTTATCCACCATCAAAACTCTACAAACATAAAATATTGAAGGTCGAGCATTGTTAGGTCTCGTTATAGTCTATTTGCTGAAACTAGGAAAAAAAAAAAAATTGGTATATAGTTTGTAAAAATTATGCAGAAATAGAGCTAGAAAAAAAAAATCTCATGCTTTAATTTATTTTTCGCTGTATGCTTTAAATATATTATGGAAGACAAAAACACTTATCAATTAAAAGTTTCATTAAGTGGGTATCGGGTGATGATATATTGGCTTTATTCAGCACAAATATTGACAATGTCAAATGCCTCTAAATATTTTTTATACCTCAAATCTCTTTTATTGGAGCAAAGATAATTGTTTAAGCATATATGAAAAAGTTGAAAATCTAATCTGGAATCGAATAAATAAACTTGGACAAAATGACATTTGCGTCGAGAGAATTATCCACCATCAAAACTCTATAAAAATAAAATAGTGGTAATTACATCAAACCAGAATTTTTAAGATCCAATTTCAAAAATCAAATATAAACTTAATTTATATAAAAATCAGATATTAATTCAAATATTTAATATAATACCGCCAAAATTCATCACAATACCTAATTACCAAATTTAATCCAAATCCTAACATTTTCTTTCTCTCTCTTCCTCTCCCATCTTCCCCTTTTCTCACACGGCTGATTACCTCTCTCCATTTTTCTCTATTCTTACTATCGTCGAAGACCGCCACCGGAAGATCAAGATCGAGCAACACTCATAGCGGTACTCACACGGCTGCACGCGTTGCTGCGTCATAGCACTGCTACACAGCAACGATGACGCCACCTGCGTGTGACGGTGCCAACTGAGCAGCATCACGATGCTGCCTCGCTGAAGCTCCATTCTACGTTGCGATGCAACTTTGCAGCAGCCGGCACATGTGTTGACAGCAACACTGCTAGCGCTAGTGTTCGACGACTGTAAACGGTAGAGTTGCCGGCGTTGCAAACTGTAGAGTTGCCCAACAACGTTGCCCGTCGACAACAAAGCGACGGTGATGTCGACAACCGTTGATAAAAATGGGGAATTAGGGTTTGGGTAATGATTTGGGGTGGGGACCTCTAGTGTAATTTTTGAAATTATAGGCCCCAGCTTGCAATTTCAAATTGGGAGTCAATTTACAAATGACGACGGTGGTGGTGGTTGTGATGGTGTAGTAGGTGGTGGTAGTTGTGAAGAGCGTCTGTGATCAATTATTTGAGTAATTGTGACCTATAAATTTGTAAATTTGTGATGGTTGTGTTGTTGGCTGCAGTGGTGAGGGGATGGTGGTGGTGGCGGCAGCAATAGGTCTGTCGAGGTGGTGGTGGAACGGCATGACGATGCTGTGGTGTTTTTCTGTGATGTGTTGATTTGTTTGAGGTGGTTCTTGCGGCGAAGTTAGCGGAGGTGCTGCTGGAGGGAGTGGTGCGGTAACGGTCACAAGTGTTGGTTGTGGTTACAAATTATATGATTGATTGTGACCATTAAATTGATTAATCTGTGACCAATAAACAATACGTGATCAATGAAAAAGATAAATTGTGACCAAAAAATAATGTGTGACCTAAATTTTTTTTTATTTGTAACCGATAATTTGACAATTTGTGACTATCTACTAAGTTGTGACTTATAATATTTGTGATTTCTGATGAATAAATAAATTGTGACGTATAAATTTTTGATTTGTGATTGATAAACAAATTGTGAACTATAAAATTTTTGAATTGTGATCGTAAAATAATATGTGACATAAATTTTTTAATTTGTGACCGAAAAATAATATGTGATCAATTAAATTGTTTGATTTGTGACCGATGAATAAATTGTGAGGTATAAATATTTGATTTGTGATNTTTAATTAATTAATTTATAAATAAAATTTAAAAAATTTTGAGATTTGAAATTTTAAACATAATCTCTTAAATTTGAAATTAGTAAAACTAAACTTTTTAGTTATGAAATCTTTCCAATAAATTGAGTATTGCTAGACCTCATTATAGTCTATTTGCTGAAATGGAGAAAAAAATTAAGAACTAGTTTATAGTTTGTAGAAATTATGCATAAGTAGAGGTAGTAAAAGAAATAAATATTGTGCTTTTATTTAATCTTCTGGATATGGTTTAGATATACTATGGAAGATAAGAACACTTATCAACTTTGTCCTTGTTTGACCAATTTTTTTTTTTTTTTTTGAAAATAATGAATTTTTGAATAGTAAATTTTGGATAAATGGTTAAAAAGTAAGGAAAATTTTTCGATTTACGTGGAGAATATTTTATTATGAGAATGTATAGTTAAAAATAAATATGAGAGAAAAGAACAATTATCAAACAAGTGCTTATTGTGTTTTGAAAAATGATCAGTTTTCTAAATAAAATGAAAATGAAAGTAATGATTGTAAATTCTACAATATTGTATAGTAGGTTATAAAATTACTTAAATACTAAAAATAATTGAAGGACAAATTAGAAATTATGCAAAGGGCTTGTTTGAGTAAAATGTATTTTTAAATAGTATGTTGATGGGAAATGTATAGTTAAAAATAAGGAAAAATTTTAAATATGCATGTAATATTATTTTATTGAAATGTGTAATTGAAATGTAGTCTAAACACTATTCAAGAAAGTTTTTTTTTTTTTTTTTCAAGTTCAAACAAAAGCAAAATCAATGATGGTATTATCGTCTTTCAAAAGTTTATTCTCAAACCTTCATTTTTAAATGGGATGATTATATTATTATCATGATTTTTATTTGATACACCATTATTTAAGTTCTTTAATTTTTGCTCATTGTAGTAATTATTTTCTTAACTTCTTTTTAAAATTCTTATCTTTAACATTCTATTAATTAATATATATCATCTTTGATGATAATTTATATCAAAATATTTTATTTTCATTCTTTGAACTAAGGTAAAATACTTTTTTGTATTTTTTATTTATTTATTTCTTAATAATATGATGAAAAAATAAGTTATTTTTACGTCATTTCAACAGACTTTTGGATATAAAAGTGTTATCAAATATAAAATGTGTCAATTAATGAAAAATTTAAGAATAAGAATGATATTTAAAATTGTTAAGGACATAAGTACTATAACAAGTAAAGATTAAGAATCTTATATGCAATTAAAATGTATTGCAAGAAATAAAAATTATGCTTTGAATATAATTACCCCAAAAATATTGTAGAAATAGAAATGAGAGGGAAATTAAAGTAATTATTGTAAATTCACTAATATTGAATAGTTCGTTGTAAAATTATTTAAATTCTAATAATAATTTAATGATGAATTGTGAATTATACAAAATCAATGAGAATATTATCGCCTTTCAAAAGTTTCTCTTCAATTCTTTCTTTTTAAATATTGTAGATAAATGTAGACCGATAACCCGACAATTCAGGCCTTGGTTGGATCAATTTGTAGGGCAAATGTGATAACTACATTTCAATAAAGAATTAGTCTAAATGTACAAAATTTTCCTTCACAGAAGTTTACCTATACTCATATGTGTGGGTCCCGCATGGGACCCATCCCCTATTGTGAGGTATCATCGGGGTCACCCTGTACCTCAATTTTCACTCTTCAATAGATTTGCAACATTCATTAGGATGAGGACAAAAACACAACATGGAAATAGGTTGGGGACGTTGGTCCGCAAACTTTCACTTTTGAATCGGACGTCCTCGCCCATCTCATTCCGCCACGTGCCCTCCTTCTCTCTACGCTCCCTCCCTACGATCTGATCTGAGTACAGTATATATATTTCAATCACCCTCTTCAAATGACTTTGGCATTTGGTGAAAACAAATCAAAGTAAGATTTCCATATTTGTAATGTTCGGACCCGTGCAGCTATTTTAGAGGCGGAGGCATTTGTTTCCCACTACCAAATTTGTTAGTATTCTAATTCTTCAATCTGATCCTCATTTTTCGTTTCTTGTTTTTGCTATGTTCTACAGTTTGGAGATTATTGATGTACTTTTTAGATTTTTGACCTAGGGTTTGCATTTTTTAAATATTTTTGATTGTGCGTGATAGTTTGCGATAAAGGATTCGATTGATTAGTTGAGGTAATTTTGCTCTGTTCTTGTTTTGGGTAGTGATTGGTGTGGCCGTTGTTACCATGTCGGTCGTTGCGAACCGGTTGGTCTCCGTACATCCAGAGGACCTAAAATTTCATGGTAATCTCCTTCTCACTCGCGTTTTCTATATGTCTCTGTGTGCTTTTCTTTTTGCTTGTTTCTACAGCAATGTGAATGTTTTAGATTGAAAGCAAAGTTATTCAGAATTTTGAAGTGAAGAATATTGAGGTTAACAATGCTTTTTTTTTTTTTGTGGGACCACCTCCACGTAGCGTAGAAAACCGGTGGTCAGAGTGCTAGAGAAGTGACTCGTTGTATGTCAGTTGGCTGTGATGCATGGTCATTAGAATTGCTAATGCATTTTATTAGGTGATGGCTGTGATCCAGTTGTGACACGTAAAATTAACTTCTATTAGGTTATTTGGACTTGTTAATACATTTATTAGTTATTTAAAAAGAAGCAATACCAAGTGATGCAACATATTTGGTCTGAGTGAGAAGAATGACATGGGTAATTGGCTAGGATGACTTTGTCTAATGAAAGATCAACAATCCATGGTTGCGGAATTCTCAACTGGGCAAAAAAGATTCCTTTTTCTGGAATAATGACCCTGGACGAAGAGAATGACTAATGTACCCTGCCTCTGAACGTAGTTGGAATGTGCTTTTTCTTGTATTTAAGAGACTTTTGCAACAGAGTTGAACTGTTACAGCTACAATAGTGAAAATGTCATTGGATGTTCTTCCCGTTCAAGTCAATAATCATAAATCTGCACAAAGCACATTGATGTTTATACTGCAAAATGCATTTAAAAAAACATGTCCATGATTATCTTCCTGTAATTTGGCTGCCTCATTATGATCCTTCACAAGAGAGTCTCCTAATTGAATTGTCTTTCATTGCATGGAAAAGTTAAGGAAAAAGATAGCTAGCAAGATGTTATTAGATTTACATGTTGCTAAAACTTGTGATTACGTATGACTTTGTTTGTTCCTTTCATCAGTTGAGCTGGAGAAACACAGTTATTGTGATCTTAAAATTACAAACAACACAGAGAACCATGTTGCTTTCAAGGTACTCTATTTAGTACTCAATAGACAGCTTACTCTTTTTCAATCTGACATTATGGTATTTTAGAATATTTTATGTATTACTTCTTTAATTTGAAATACTTAACTTGTTAGGTGAAAACTACTTCTCCAAAGAAGTACTTTGTGCGGCCAAATGTTGGTGTCATACATCCATGGGATTCGTCTGTCATAAGAGGTGGTTTCCTTCAGCATCTCATATTTCATTTAGTGGGGAAGATACTGTTGTGCAACAATGTATGGCGACGATTAATAGATTTTAGATGCTATGTGATTCTTTAAATGGGTAAAAACAGTAGCAGCTTTTATACGGCACAAATGCAAAAGGGTGCTTAAATCTAGGTCCCTAGAAGACTTTAAACTAACATCATGTAATTATATTCTATATAGTTCTCTGTTTCTTTGGATTTAGTCGGAAACAGAGACTATGTGCATTGTCATTATTTTATAAAAAAACTAACTTCTTGAATCAATTGCCTAGTTTATATCACATGTTTGACCTATGTTGGACTTTCGAATATTGTTGCAGATTCACTTCAGAAACTGAGACATGATTTAGTTACATGCATGTGTTAATATTGAAAGCAAAGAATACATGGTCAGCTCCTCTTCGAAATTAATTTTTATGTATTTGATGATAAAGTGGGTGTTATTGAGGAGTCCCAACATTTCTAAAGATATTATCCCTTCATGGTAATAGCAATAAATCATGTTTACGTTATTCCAATATGTTTTGATCTAGTTTACCAAACGAATGCTTTTCATCCCAGTAGCAACGCATCTCTCCTCCAAATTCAAGTTCAGAAGAAACCTCTTTTGGGCAGTTTAGAAGACATAATTTCCAAGTTCCATACTCCAAAAGTTAGAACTCACAAAAGAGCTTCTACCTTTTGGTGCTTTGAAATCATACAGCAAAGAACTGGATATTTTACCTCATATCGCTTTCATTTGTCTATGTGATTTATTCTTCTGCGCCTGATGATTATAAACCACCCAATTTAAGTTCATAGCTTAAGTTGCTAGATACATGTCATCATGTTGCGATTTCATGTGCATGGTGTACTATTTTGCCCTTGATGGTCACAGCTCCAAACTTTATTGATAATGTTCTTGTGTCTTTTGATTTGTATTTAGTCACCCTTCAAGCTCAATGGGAATACCCTCCAGATATTCCATGTAAAGATAAGTTTCTTCTGCAAAGCACGATAGTGCCTCCAAATGTTGATGTTGATCAGCTTGTGCAAGATACTGTGAGCATATAGTCCTCTTCTACCATGAACTTGATTTCATCTATAAGAATCTAAGTCAATTTTTTTATTTTTTTTTCTGGGAAAAATATATATGTTAATCCAACAAGTTCAATAAAGAGGGTGGGCGAACAATAGAGGAGCGCAAGCTTAAGGTCGTCTATATTTCTTCTGACTCTACTTCTCGAAGTTTAGAAGATGACTCTAAACCATCTTTTGATACTAATCTAGTAAGTTTTCTCATGTCTTCTGTTTACTGCATCTGATGTCAGTCTACAAATCTTTTTAACTATTATTTTCATTCAGTAGGGCAAACCATTCACTTTTTAAAGTTGTGCTGATCCCCCCCCTTGACATTCCTGTGTAATGTTTTCAAAGCATAATATTTCAAAAAATTAAGGGCACTTTCTCCATGCAACAATTTTCCGTTTAATTTTTCTTTGGTTTGCAGATGCACCGACGATCGGCAATCTCTGATGATGTGAGTGTTATCTCTCAATTTTCCTTTAGTGAATATTTAATTGTATTGACTCTGTTTTCCTACCTGATTCTCTAGTAATGTTGGTGATAAAAGAATCTGATTTAGTGTTCTGTTCTTTTCTTTTCAATTTTTAGTTGGGTGGGTGGGGGCACACGACATAATTTCTGTAGATGGCTTTTTTCATAATGCTGAGAGTTTCAAAGTGAGTGGTGGGAGAGAGAGGATAAGGGGAGCAAAGGGAAAGAATTACGGAATTCGAGACTTTGTAGGTGCCAGGAACAAAGTTTAGTGTTTGGCTCAGCTAATAGAGGGAAAAATATAGAAAGGAATGCATGTGTGGTGTGAACATGTGGTAGTCCTGTATTAGGACTAACTAAAATCCAACCTGTTGCTTTTTCAAGTGAAACTAAAGTTTGAGCTTAAATGTTAGAAACACAGGTGAGGCTCTGAGGTTGTGTCACAATCTCCTGGGAGTGGGCTGTGGCTGTCCAATATGTGTTAAGCTTACAATTTCTTAACCCTGAACCTTATTTAAATAGTACTTCCTATGATAGTGAAGGCTATATAAAGTTCATAGTGGTATCATCCTCTCTGGCTGCCCTAGATCTCACGACTCTTTTAGGTCCTTGTTCTCCAACTTCCTACAATCCCTTTTTATTCTTAATTTTCACATGTTATTTCAATTTTATTTTCTAAAAATTGCCTTGACAAGTAACTCACCATCCTAAGCTAAATCTTATTTTAAACCCCCCCCCCCCCCCCCCCCC